>CM060846.1:365713011-365813011 GCA_030762175.1 Metallyticus violacea | reverse complement strand
TGAAGAATTACAATTTGCTGTTCCTTTTGAAACACACTCGTATTATTTTTGGCTGCAGCTCTGATCTCACGTACGCTAGAACACCTCCACCTCTCTTTATATATATATATATCATTAAAGAAATTATTTATGTATTATTTATGCAGTTAAATTATTTATATATTACTTATGAGTTAGCAAATTCATGTTTAACACGTTTTTACGTTA
Organism: Metallyticus violacea; assembly: GCA_030762175.1. Classification (NCBI taxonomy): domain Eukaryota; kingdom Metazoa; phylum Arthropoda; class Insecta; order Mantodea; family Metallyticidae; genus Metallyticus; species Metallyticus violacea. Next base: position 365,812,804 of record CM060846.1, on the reverse strand, counting down.
ATTAAATCAGTTGTAATTTGCTTTGGTAGTACTTGATATGTAATGGTAGTCAAAGGTTTCAAGCAATGGTGAACATTTGGCCTAGGAGCCCTACACTAGGCCCTTCTCAGGGGACGATGCATTCTTAATCAGAGTCAGTCACCTTACAGAATGCAGGGTGTATATTTGAAACGAAAAGAAAAATCACATGGTGATATACGCATTTGCTCTAACTGGAAACGCTGATAAGGTAGCTTCAAAATGATGTAAGAGAGGATGTCCTCTATACAGATAGCAACACAGACAGAATGAAATGACACAGTAACAGTGCAACAGAATTAGACCCTGTTCACTCTGCTTCTGTGCTTAACACAATATGACCTACTGTCAAACTTTAGAATCGAATTTAAGTTAAGTAGTGCGAATATTTTATATCGAAATGGAACGTTCTCTAATTCACACCCTTTACTAGCTGTAGGCAACAAAAGTAAGGAATGAAATTTTCACGAAATGAAATTGAGAACTACACCGTTTCGAGAATTTTTCTTATACAGTAGCCCAGACATCAAGTGGTTTTTTGTAAATTGGAAAATGTGTGTTCAATTCCTGATTGGATCATGTTGCCTAGGTGAAGTTTTGTGCTGATATTATCGTAATGGTGAATAATAGAATTCCTGGAAACTCCGGTTTCATTTGGGTCATTATTACCTAGTTACTTTAATTTATCTTTTCTAAGATCAATCGCACATGACATTACAGATAACCTTGAATAGAAATGCTACCTAATGTATTTCTATTCCTCAGACGTTGACTGTAGCTAAAAATGAATAAATCCACAAATAAATAGCCTTTACATCCATTGCTTCTATTCATTTCTGTGTTATACATAAAACATTTCTGCATCTTGACTGTCTAAGTCTTGGTACATTTCAACTTATATTACAGTGAGCGCAGTTTAAAAGTCCCGATATATAGTTCAGCCGATCGGCGGTTGGACCCTGCGTTGCCGCCGGCATTTTCTTGCGCAGACTCATGGCTCTCAAGCGCTTCACTATTTTAAAACTTAGGTACACATGTTAAATAGCAGAATTTGCTACTCGCCCTCTTTACAGTAAGTGCTCTATTTTTAAATATGTCCAAAGATAAAATTCACAAACTGTAACATGAGGGAAACGAGGAGGCCACAAAATAAATAAATTGGTGAGTGGAGTGAAGTATGTTGTGGCATGCTTAGTAGCTGAGATGCAAACCACATTATGAGCTCTTTATTTCTCAACCAATAGAAAGAAACTTATCTGAAGACTAGTTAAATTACATACTAATATCTATAAGGTTTAAAAATTAAAATGTCTACGTCACTGCTGCCCTAATTATTTTAGTAGTGTTTAACGCCCGTTTTAATACTGAGGCACCACAGGCGGTGGACACTGATGATACATGAGATGAAATGATATATTAGGAAATAATTTTTTTAAGAAAAGAAACGTTCTAGGCCTAAGTTTAGGGTACGTTCCCGGTATTTGTCAGTTATGAGGACTGAGGAAAGCCTGGAAATAACCTCATCAGGGAGAACGGTCCTGGCGGGATTCGAACCCCAGACCTCCCTGTCACGTGTCCGCACCTTAATGACCTCGGCCACCCGTGGCGGTGCCCTAATTAGAAGCAGTACCTTTTTATAATAAATATATAACTAACTTAACACATTACTTTGCAGATAACAGCCTATTTATAAGAACAATTAAAGAAAGAAAGAAAGAAAGAAAGAAAATATGGCGGATGGGTTCTAGTTCCGTCGTTTGGAGGTTCGCCTAAACACAAAGAACCAGTATGTCATAGACATAACGCTCAGTTGGCTCAAAGACATCTTTCTGGGCTATCCGCGCAAATTCCTGCTCTACGACAGTGCTCAAATCAGCCCACTCAAAGAGCGGATGTCCATTTATGCACAAGTTTCCCTCGCATTTCTACTTGCCCAGCTTTGACTACTAATAGTGTGCTCTATAATGTTATTATTTTTATTTCATAATGAGTGCTAACTTGCATTATGGTTGTTCGAAGCGATGTCACATTCCTCAATCTTTTATTGCAATTTACATTTTACTCTCAATTGCTTTCGTATTTTGTTTAATTTCCTGTTCAGCATGGGAGTTATTTGTGTAGACTTTATTTTTTCTCTTCTCAAAAGATAACATTTCAATACAAATACACTACAGTTAATTTTACTTGTGTAATACACTATAATTAATAACGCTGGCCTGACCACTATCAGCATGTAATAAAACCTAATAACACAAAGATTCGAGTTACATTGATCTATTTACTGAAATTGGAATTATTATACAAAGACAGAAATAATGCTTGCTCTCGTAACAACAAACTGTGACAGTGTACATGCAACCATCAGCGCGGGTACTATCTATTGTTGCGGAAGGCGACTGAAGTGAGCTAGGTTCAGCGCGCGCTACTGTCAGTTGCGGCAAAATAACTATCCATAAACATACGAAATAAAAGAAAGTAAAACAACAATAATATATAAATTTACTAGAAGTTAATTTCTGAAAATTTGTCTAGCAATTAAATAAAACTAAGAACATAGAAAAATAGTTTTGTTATGAACATGGATTTACGAAACAGTTATTGATTTATTAACACAACAGTAATATGTAAACATTTATGGACAGCCAGCATATGTCCTATGTCATGTGTGTCCTTTTCAGTGTATTAAAACAAAATTGCTTGGTTACTGTTGTGCGTAAAAATGCAAAACATAGTAGTGTTTTAGTTTCAGTTAATATTATTTTTATTATTATATAAAGCATTCTTGTCAATTTGGAACACTATTCCTCATTCATAACAATGTTCAATGTCAACTTCTAAGCTCTTAAGAGACACCAGATGGAATTAATAACGACAAATGAATCTGGAGTTACCTAGTATTCGCCTTCAAGGGTGAGGGAAATATACGGAAAAAGAAATCTAGACATTTTGACCCAGACAGGTATTGAACATGCTTTTTTTTACTTTTGCAGGGGTTTACGAGGTGATGCCCTAGACAACTTGCCTCAGAGAGAGAACATTCTTTAATGATGAATTATATTTATTGTTGGTATCATCATTACTAGCCATTACAAAACACACTTCTTAAATTATATTATTTTACAAAAATTTAAAAAACAACAGTACAAGAAGTTTGTAGAAGTTAATTTTTTATATATAAATGGAAAGAAAATTACTGCCACAATTTATGGGTTCATTCTTTGATATAAATGGAACAAACTTTTCTAATACCAATTTAATATTGACGTGTTTGGCGAAAAAAAAAAAAAAACATATTTGCGTCATCTTTCATGTGCAGCAATAAAATTAATTCAGACTACAAATAATAGATAAACGGAAATAGAACAAATAAAGCAATTTACTGTTTTTTCATAAGTCGAAGCGTTTTGACAAAAATTCACCTGAAAAGTTTTATGTGAATCATCTGGTTTGCAAAATTAGATTTTGTATCACTGGGATTAATATTGTTGATGTTAACAAATGTTAAAAAGTGAGCAGCGCTGCGATTAATTTGAGACTAGCATTCGGGGGGCCGACTTTTTTTTTTTTTTTTTGGATGGTGCTTAACGCCCTTTTTTTGCTACTGAGGCAACACAGGCGGTGAACACTCGTGATACATGAGATGAAATGATATATTGGGAAAGGATTTTTAAGGAAGGAAACGTTCCAGGTCTAAGTTTAGGGTACCTCCCTGGCATTTGCCATTTACGACTGAGGATAACCTGGAAAAAACCTCATTCAAGTAGGACGGTCTTGGCGAGATTCGAATCCCAAACCTAGCGCTCACGAGTCCGCGCCTTAACGACCTCGGCCACCCGTGGCGTTGGGCCGGTCATTGTGACCTTGGTCGCTTAGGCGAATGCGGGAACATTTCCATGAATTTTGCGCTCTTGCATGTCATATTTTTCATTCCGTTAGCGCTGTCACAGGGCGAGGTTGGCTGATGCGGTGTGGCGGTGACTTGTGCTATGCAAAGGTTTCTGCCTGTAAGTCTGGAATGGAAGCGGATCTTCTGATGGGCTGGAATACCTTGGAGGAGGGGCTCCACAATGGCGGGATGTTCTATCTAGAAACATGTTGGGACCCCTTCGAGGATCCGGGCCGCCCGGTATCTGCCGCACATTTGGGGCGTAGGCACAAATGGCCAGCCGTTGAACAAGGCTGAAGTGTCGAAGTACCGTCAATAGGGGTATCTTCGCCCGTTTTTCAAGTTTGCAATTAAATTTCGAACACTTTCATACTGAATTTGTGGGGGGGGGGGTAAATGTATCATTTGCGCAATGGCAAGTAGATGCACTTAGCATCTTTTAACATCATGTCTCTATTCTACAAAAATTAAAAAGTGGGTTGCAATGTCACCTTCCTTAGAGGGGCAACTTTGCCAAACCACTATTTTTCTGTATTTTCAAGCACAGCATCCGTTTCTGGGAAATCACCACTTCTGGAGTGTTACATGAACCATATTCTTTTTTTTTTTTTCTTTTCAAATAATGCCTTATTCTTTTTTGTTTTTTATTTTTTTCACAAAACCATTTATAAACTTCAAAATACGTAAACGAAACACTTCAATAAGCGTGAAAGCACAATTAAAAATGAAACATGTGAACACCACTTCAAAAAACGAATGACAAATCTTTGTGGAAAACAGAAAACTCCCTCCTTTCTCGAGAAGTGTCGGGTTTAAATATGTCATTCTGGAGTTGCCCACTGAACTCGCTCGGTATATTTTTTCCTTTATCACATGTTCTCAGAAAAGAGACTTCTAAGTTTCCTACATAAGCTCAAGACTCGGCCATAGTTTGACTAATTTCTTCTCCCTGAATTCCAGGATAACAACACATCTAACATTATATGTGACTTTGAATAATTTCTGTACGATGAAAACCTAGCTTCCCCTTATAGTTCCGTGCCATTACATTAGTCCTATAAAACAAACGATGGCAGGTTAATATTACTCAATTATGAGTGATTTTTAGTGATTTACAAGCAAAAAACGAGATGGATAAAGTTTCCCCGATTTTGTAATGGAACAAGGTGCCTTTGCCCACCTGCCATTTTCATTTTAATTTACACATTAAAATGAAACAAAAACAAGTCGTTAATACTAATTATATACCTAAGTAAATAATATAGCTATTTCAACTTACCTTTTGTTATGTAACATTGCACAATTAAAGTTTCACGGCACTCAAATTTATTTGATTGATAGTCTTGTAACAACGTAATCTGCATTAATCAACAATACATAGCGCGCCAAACCATTAGTGATGCCAAGGTTACAACCGAAAAGATGGAACTTAGTGCTTCAAGTACCTGAAGTGGCCCTTAAACTATTTTGGGGAAGAGTTTTAAAAAGTGGGTCTAGTCACCCCGGAGGGCAAAGCCAATCCAACGAATTTGTTTCCGCAGCAAAGATATGCAAACAAACACATAATGAGTATGTACAATAAGTGCATTCTAAATTTATAAAACAATCATTGAAAGGTTCATCAATCGCGAATATTTAGACATGCTACTCAGTTATAGAGAAGTACGTTACAAGTCAATAGCAGCATCTGGCTTGCACTAAAAGAGATACCTGACAACAAGATAACACCTTGCGGATCAACTTAAGCAGAGCTGTCATATCTTTCGAGATAAAATATTTATTTTCTTCAAAACTCTAAGAGACAGAGAAAGAGGCATTTCTGCTTTTTTGTTTTCCTTATTAATTTCTATCATCAGCTTTGTTTATGACAGTAACTTCACTTCCATTCTGTAATATGACAACCGTTTAAGATATCTGCTTTAGATTTCTAATGAATACTGTAGGTTGGATCAAGCAGATAAAATGCTGTTATAAATAATCTTTGTATTATTTTGGAAGTCTTCTAGGTTCTTCGGATGGCGAAGGTTTTGTACACCGAAAAAAAAAATTTTTTTTAAATAAATGTCACTAAGCGAAAGATTTAAGTAATTAATACGGTAAAAATGAGATGGGAATTTTAATATAAATTTTATATTTACATATTTACATTATATTAATTTCTAGAAAAGACGGTTGTTACGTTAGTTTATTAATGTAAACTATGATAATGGGTAGTACTTAATTTCCAACGCAGCGTTAGTTAAGGTCAGCTCTGCGTAACAGTCGCAATATAACTTAATAAAACACAAAATTACCATTCACAATTCCGGAAAATTACTAGTAAAATACCGTAGATCCATTTTGTTTTTCCCCCGGAGTGTTTTACTTATGGACAAGTGCCCGCTCGTTAGCCGGTTAACCTGCCAGTCGGGTCTATGTGATTAGCGGGAGGGTAAAGCAATAAAATAAAACGAAACATACAACAATACACAAACCAATTTAAGAGACTCGTTACTTACCAAATTATCAAATGAGGTGTTGAAACAGCCTGCCTTCATTGTCCACACGTTTTTGGCATCTCTTTAGGAAAATATTCACCACTCGTAGTTTATTTTGAGAGCCTAGGACAACTTCCTCACGAATATTATCTTTTAAGTTTCTGTATACTGTGAGGGTTAGTTTTGTTCACGGCATTTTTTATCTACCCCAGAGATAATGATCTCATGTTGTTATATTGGAGGACCGAGGGGGTCACAAATCCTTACTAGTAACTCTGTCTTGTGGAAACACATTGTTAATTGTTCTCGTGGAATTATTCGCAGTGTGAGCAGCGCAGAATTCTATTGAAAAAATTTATTTTCACGACCCCTGTCGGTAAATTCTATGAAAAAGGGGTTAGTATGGTATTCTCACAAGTTACAAGATTCAACTGTCTGAAAGAAAATAATGGTTCTATGATTTTTTTCATCACTGAGTTGATATATACGAATCGTATATAAAAACACGCTGTGCCGTTGTAAACACACGAGACATAACACACTTTATGTACTGTCGAATTAAGAAACAACAACACACACTTGAGCACAGCTGCGCTGCGACTGCGACAGTCAGCAAGGTCAACAAGCAAGCAAGCGGACTTCCTCCACGGCGCGGCAAACGAGTGGGCATTCCCTCATAGGAAAAATCCCACGCCGCAGGCAAAGCATCGCTGATCGTACTGTAATTATTTATGATACAAGGGACGTAAGTATTAGTTACCAGTCAAGAAGACTTTTGTTTCCGAGCGATAGTAAGGGCTGGCAACAGTCTGAGAGTTGGCATTTCTACTTAACACATGAATTACAGATAACTTTTTTCCACTCTCACACTCTACACAATCAAATATATAGTATGCTATTGTTTGTTGCTATGCGACTATTGAACGAAACATCTGAGCATAGAAACCGTGGTATTCAATTGTTTGCAGTCGAACCATCCATTTATTTATTTCCCTAGGGAAATACATCAATATATTCCCGTAGTCAGTAGCAACCAACACTACGAGTATAACGTTTGTTTCGCTTATTTCCCTAAAATTAACACCAATATTCGCAATAGCATTCTATAGTGAGAGTGGGAAAAATACTTTATTAAATTTTGGCTCAACCATTCTCTACTACACTACCGCCCCGTCAAGTCACAGAGTTATGAGCGGGTCATGTTGGCTGTGGACAAAAAATGCGATCGACTTTAATTAAAATGGACCAGTGAGGGGGAAAAAAAAAACTGAGGTATCCTTTCTGTATGCAACAAAGGAAACAGGAACCTAAAGAGGAAGTATGATGAGTAAAACAGAATGACTATGAACCTGGAAATTTTGAGATGGGTGGTGATATAGAATTTCTCTGAAGATGATGGAATAGTTTGTTTTCATGTTCGAATAACTTACAAAAATTTCTTATGTTCTGAAGTAACGAGAAATATAAAAGAGGAGATACCAAAAAAAAAAAAAAAGCTGGAGGTCTGAGGTTCAATTCCCGCCAGGACCCTCCTCCCTGATTGGGATTTTCCTAGGATTTCCTTAGTCCTCATAAATGGCAAATTCCGGGGAGCTACCCTGAAATTAGGCCTGGAACGCTTCCTTTCTTAAAAAAATGCTTTTCCAATTTATCATTTCATATTCCACTGCGGTGCCTTAGTAGTAAAAACGGGCGTTAAACACTATTAAGCACACACACACACACTACTACTGCAATTACCCCGTCTTTATTCCTTTTTACTTGTTTTAGTGTCATCCTCTTATTGCGGCCACACATCTTTCGTTGGTCATCTCAATGCGCGTATTTGCTCCACTCTTTACATTCTCTACTAACAGACCGTGATGTTTGTTGTATTATCTATGTAAGTTGAAGTTTCAACAACTTTTCTGGGCTTCTCTTTGACGACAATCAGGAACTTGTTTAATTCTTATATTTGTTTATTTCTTATTTCTTGTTTGGTAGCCATATTTTTTAGATTACTCCATATGCAAAAACCATAGTTACCATAAAACAATAAACATATTGAAAGAATAATCATATTTAAAGCTTGAAATAAATAAAAATAATAATTACTTATACGAGGTGTGATCAAAAAATAACGGCATTTTTTTATTACGTGAGTTTCATAAATCCGATTTTCAATTTTTTTTTTAATTTCTTGATACACATGTTTCTGACCAATGTTGGCGCTTTCAGCTGTTTTGAATGTTTAGTTCATTGTTGACAGTCGAAAAGGTTAGACGTGTTTTGGTGTGCTCGGCGATTTTTTACTTTCGAAAACGATGGATGAAAATTTTCTATTAATTTTGCTTGAAAATTGGAATAAAATATAACAAAGTATTCGAAAAGTTGACTGTGGCTTTTGGCGAATCTACTATGAGCAAGACAAGAGCTTACGAGTGTACAGACGTTTCAAAGAGGGTCGTGAAGTCTTTGAAGATGACTACCGCCCTAGCACATCTATAACCGCCGACAACGTCGTAGAAGTGAAGAAAATGATTCTGAAAAATCGCCGAATTACTATCAGAGAGGTTGCTGATGATGTCGGTATATCATTTGGTTCATGACAAGCAATTTTTTTCGGATGTTTTGGGCATGAAATGTGTGGCAGGAAAGTTTGTTCCCAGATTGCTGAATTTGAGCAAAAACAGCGTCGCTCAGGAATTGCTGAATGAAGTCAACAACTATCTAGAACTTCTTGAAAAGGTCATAACCGGTGACGAAACATGAGTATATGGGTATGACGTTGAAACCAAAGCCCACTCGTCCCAATGGAAGCTGCCTGAAGAGCCAAGACGAGAAACATTCGACAAGTTCCATCAAATGTGAAGGTTCTTCTCACTATTTTCTTCCATTTCATTGGCATAGTGCATCATGAGTTCCTGCCATATGATCGTAAGGTCAATAAGGAATACTACCTGCAAGTAATGCGCCGTTTGCATGATGCAATCCGACGAAAACGACCAGATTTGTGTCAAAACCGCTCATGGGAATTGCATTACGATAATGCCCCTGCTCACACCTTACTGCTTGTTTGTGATTTTTTGGCAAAAAACAAAACCGTTATGTTGCCTCAGCCACCATATTCGCCAGACATGGCCATCTGCGACTTCTTTCTATTTCCGAGGCTGTAGAAAACCTTGAAAGGACGTTTTGGTACCATTGATGAGGTAAAAACACAATCGCTGAAGGAGCTGAAGAGCACACCAAAAAGTGAGTTCCAGAAGTGCTTCCAAGATTGAAAAAAGCGCTGGCACAGGTATATTATATCCAAATGGGGTTACTTTGAAGGGGACAAAATTGAGTTGATGAATATATAAAAATTCTTTAAGAAAAACGAATATTGCCGTTATTTTTTGAACACACCTAGTATGCCTAATGAACTTAAACTTGAGTTATTCTGTGAGAACAAGGTAGCCGACTCGCTAAGGCGAACTGTTAGCACTTTTGGAAGTACTTCTTCGGAAATGGCAAATATTAATAGGGGCGTCCTTGTTGTTTGGCTCAGTAGGATGAGAACCTCTTTCGAGCAAAGTAACTTGGTTGGAGTAAATCAGAATGCCTGTGATGGATTGTAAAACGTTTCACAATGATGGACAGAATTTATCGGGTTTGCCACAGGCTCCATGTTGACGATTCTAGTATGAAATTTGGGTCCCTTTTCCCTAATCTGTTGTTGATTTCTAGACCCCTGCCTTTGGTCACTTTGTGTAAACGATATGTGATCGTCAGTCTAGAGCATGGTAAGTCAAAACAGTTCAAACCACGGTGAAGGTGCTCCATCCTATACCACAGGAGAGCTGTGTAATTGGGGTGGGTTGCCGCCAAGCAATACTCCATGCACAATTGCACTGTTGCGGAGTTATTGGAGCTTCTCGCTGTCCAAATATTGATTTCATTGCTGCACAAGCGTACAAGCTTACACTGGGCTATAAACAATATATATATATATATATATATATATATATATAGTATTTCATGTATGAAATTATTGTGATGCAATTCATAAATATTATATATAGAGAGCAATAGCGTCCTGGGCACAATAGGGCACTACCATATATTGACGATTTTTTCACTTACCTGTTCAAAAACCAAAGTGGTGAAATTTAATATGATAATAAAATAAACAATAACCCAAATAACATGCCTTACGTGTTATAAATAAATTTAAAGCTAATATTATTGCTCAGTTTCCAAAAATATTGTGTGTGCTCAATTGATAGCATAAATGAAATGAAATGTCAAGAAATGGCAAGTAAGATGGGAAACAAACTTAACTCAACAAGTAAAATAACGGGAAGAAAAAATAAACAGGCCAGTAAAACTGTAAAAGCTAAGATAGACAATAAAATAGAATAAGTGAACAAGTGAAACCAATATCAAGTAAGTTCCAATAGTATACAATAAGACATATAATTTATTATTATTATTATTATTATTATTATTATTATTATTATTATCTATTTAAAAGTAAGGCTGCTGTATTAGTGCAAGAATGATACCTCTCCTTTCACCCACTTCACATATTTTCAAATCGCTAGCAATTTCTTGGGTAATAGAAATATATATATATATATATTCCTTTCACCCACTTCACATGTTTTCAAAACGCTAGCAATTTCTTTATTGAAGAACCTTCGAGATAACCAAGAGGGATGGCTGAAGCGTTAGCGCATTCGGGAAGTACCGGCTTCAATTCTCGTTGAGCCGAACATCCTGGTCTTTAATTTTAGTGGTTTCCACTGGTCATTTAGAAGAATGTTGGGGTGGAAATTTACGTTCCACTAATTTTCCGCTCTATCATTTCATGTCATTTTCTTCCGTTGATTCTCTTGTAGGATCGAAAGTGTCAAGAGTGAGGTGGGCTGGCGTGGTGTGATGGTGGCTTGCGCTTTGTAAAGGTTTCTGCCCCGACGTTTGGAATATAAGCGAACCTTCAAAGAGACTCGAATAACTCGAGTGGTGAAATTTCTCTTTTATCAAGACCTACACTCTTTCCGTACACTGCAGCGCCATCGTACGTTTGTGCTATAAATGTTTTGGTTTGTATGGACTTCTTCTAATCAGCTGTTAAAGTACGCATTAAGCCTTCTGCAGTCAATTAATATTCATCAATGAATTTTATGAATCTTTCAACCAGTTTACCCCCACTGATGTATTGTAACATTCCAAAAATTGTGACATACATGTAATATCTGTCGTTTCGTCGGCCTGTACAGAAATGAAATTTGACCTTTCTATTTCTTTTCTAATCTCATTCATATAGAAGTATACGTTTCTCATTTCATACGCTGTCTTTTTGTCAAACCATAAAAAAGAAAGGAAAAATACATTCAATTGTGTGCTATCTTGTTGATTAAGCTCCTAGATTTCGGTTGATGAGGTCCAAACCGTTTCACGCGCAACTTAACAGTTATATTTAGACGCGAAAATAAAGTCTTCAATAAAACGTCCACTTGATTTACTGCCACAAAGCAGATTCGCTTTTTTGTAACTTAACAGTTACCACTGTGAAATCAACTTTCCACTGACAACCAGTGGGAAAGTCACCCAGTTTCAAACAAAGTGCGAAAACAATCACTAGTTAGTTATGCACGCTGTCTGTAACCCCTCAACTTCTGGTTCCTAAGAAAAGAGAGAATAACGGGCGCCGACCCCGGACCGTCTTCCTGTTGGCCCAAGAGAACGCACAAATAAAGCAGGAGAAAGGATAACCCATCTTGGAAGAAGGTTATTAGTGCTTGTAAATATTTTGGCCCATGAAGGTATAAGTTTAAAGCATAGCATTTTCCGGACTAACCCACGAGCTTCCCTCGCTAACGGTGGATACGCACACTACTGCTACTACAGTGGAAAGGAAATGCGCTTATTACGCGAGATATAATTATTAGCTAATCGGTTAACATCGCTGTTTCTATGCATTACTTATTTTAATAGTGGACCAGGAGAATAGAAATTGGTAAATTTATGGCAATTTCTTGGGGGGGCGGGGTTATCCGGCCCTTATTGACGGGCCACCCCTTTTAGGGACCCTATCTGCGTTCGCGCAGTCACCGCCTGTAGATCCTGGTCACCCGGTAACTCCTTCATCTCATTCGTTCCTTCCAAAAGTGTCCCAATTGGGGTGTAGGTACAAAGGGCAATGCGTGAGCAAGGCTCAAGTACCCAAATGTCCTCCGCGCCAGACTATCCATCCATTCACCTTTGAAAATACCACGCTAATCCATTTGTTCATTTTATACTGCATGATTGGGGATCATTTAAAAATCCAGTCCCAAGCCATAATGTTAAATCCTGCGATAGAATCTAAAAGAAAAGAGCAAATATTAACTGTTTCGCCTTTCTTCTGATTGGAAAATAATTTTTATAAACACCAAAGAAATACCATATCACCATTTTACCCGAGATATTTGTAAATTATTCACATCACTGTAAAATCATATAATCTAACGTTAAACGTGCAGAAAGTCGCAACGTGGTTCCTTAGTACATCTTAAACAAACTTCAAATGACATAATTTTGTCATTTTGAAATCCTCAGCGACTCTAACAATTTTCAAAGGCAAAACTTTACCAAGGGACCCTTTTGTTAAATTGGAGAAATACAAGGATATAGAGATATGAGGTGTTACAGGTCGTGGAAAATGCCACTTTTTGTGAACAAAAACAACTTTGATTAGAGATGCCTTAACATATTATATGAAGTCCCGTAGAAGATAATAAAAAGTAATAAAATGCTTATATATAATTTATTTAACTTATGACTGCTAGGTAAGTCCAATGTTTCAAACATCTGTTAATCTCATTCGAGCTTGTTAATTTAATATCATTAAAAATGTCTTTATATGTAAACTGTTGGAGTAAAGAGTTTAGATCATATAAACAATTATAATTTATAATTCTTAATTTTGTCAAAGTTATAAAAATGTACTTAACTGTATCTCATCAGTGCCGTAAATTATTATGAGTGAATGCTTACGGATTTTTCAGTTTGCAGTGTTATGGGTGACTCACATGCTCCTCAGTGGATTAGCCCATTTCCGTTATGAAAAACGAGACTGCGCTAACTAACATTACCTTGAGTTCTCTTTAAGCTGCTTTCTGGAAGGGAGAACATTTGGTACGCCTGACTACTGGAGAAGTTACGTAACCACACAGGTTACCGTAGCAAAACGAAGGCTAAAGGTTGTAAGCGTTAAACGGCTCACAGATCGATGGTGCTTCCTAAACCCTGTACCCGTGGTAGGCGTGTTGTGATTTTAAAACTTTTCGTCACGTAATGCTTCTTATGATTATGGGATAATGCAGAGCGGGAAATAATTCCAAGATTACTTAATTACAGCAAATGTGTTAAGCCTTTACTACTAATTGGTTTAAACACGCCCATACTGCGCTCTCACTACACACTTACGTAAAGGAACAAATTTGACATCAGTAATAAATACTCACCTCTATGTGACGGGGTTCAATGACAGCAAATTTTGTTCTACCTAACATGCAGTACACAACACCTGTGTGTATGGTGTGTTGCATTTAGCTGGATTCTCAGGTGGTAGGAACAGAGTTGCATGTCACCATCGAGGATCGTGGATGATATATATCGCAAGAGTTTTCACTGAATAGACAAACAATAGTATATAATTATAAGCATACTATTATTAACCGACATATTTAATTTACTAGCCTATAAGATAAAACAGCCTACATATTCTTAAAAGAAAAAATATAAGTATTTATTTACAACTGAAGAGTAAATAGAACATGTACGGAATCCTTTAACCAGAATGTTGTAGTACATGGCCGCCATTCTCATGAGGTGGATGTATTAGAGTACTTTAATGAGGAAATATTTTTACCCTGTGTTAGCCTGAATCATTTTTTTTTTTTTTTTTTTTTGTAATTTACATTTGAAACGCAATTTAATATCTTAGTATTTTAATGTATTAACATTTTGTTTTATTTATTGGCATTGAATCACTTTAGAATTCTTGCAAATGTTACGTAATATTTACAATTATTAAAAGCATTAAACAAACATAGACACTACTTTAAGATTGTATATACATGTAATATAATTAGTAAAACACATTTTGAACGAAACCTAATTTACATATATACATTGATATCCTTTTGCAAGGAAATAGTTTTCAATCCCATTATCATATAGTTGTAATCTTTGGAAAAAAGGGAATCTAATGCTATTTCTAGTTATTTTCAACATATCTTCTCTAATTCTTTTATTAATTTATTATTTTTATTAACTTCGATGTTACATATTATGTGTGACTTCCGTCTGAAATGTTTTGGCTTATTGTTGCTATCTCCGACCTGGAAGTCTTTTAAAAATTATGCTATTATCTTTAGGTCAAAGAATTTATTACCCCTTTAGAAAATACATTTCGATGTATGCAGTGTTCAGTCTTAGCATATTGGAATTACGTTCTTCATGGCGTTAAGAATAATACACGGTTCTTGAAGTTATATGTGCTCTATTTAGAATTTAGAATTAATTTTATTGGTCAGGGTCTTCGGAAAGTACGGGTATATTACCAGTTCTGTGAAATTATTACTGGCATATAGGTATGTATTAAAGCAATATTATAAGCCCTTCTTAATCTAATGAACAGTCGCCAGCTTCTACGATCTTTCAGCGTTTCTTTCAACTTGACAATGAAAAAATGTAGGTTCCTTAGAGGGGAAACAATTTTCGATTTATTTTTGGAGTGCTGTCCTTTCAGATCGAGTTGCATTGAGCTAAGCACTGCAGTTGGTGAAGAACCTCTCATTCTGTTTTTGATATGGTTTTGGCATCGGTTTTAGCACCGTGAGCTTAGCATTATCATGCTGCAACTTCATCCGTGTCACTAACTTTATAGAGTTTGATTGATTGCTGGCTATAGCATTATACGTGCTATTTCGCCAGATTTCACCATTAATACACCTATTCCTTCCATCAAGTGTAGAGAGGAGCTTTGTGACCCTAGATGCTGCACTTTACAGGGTGCAAAGTGAATAGATTCGCATTTAACCAACTTCTCCTTGTCAACACATTTACCCACCGCCGGTGATAGTGCAGCACAAAATACTTTTTTCCTCAAACTGTCGCAGTAGAGAAATGCAGATGTTGCATCAATTTCAACAACGCATTTTGTTTCCTTCTGTATCTTTCCAGGCTGTTTAAACGTTTCCAAACGGTAATTTACACACTGCAATTGCCTTGCAAATTTATTTACCAATTTGTCAGTTCATCTTTCAGTTACACTTCCAAATCACAAATTTCCTTTTATGCTGTTAGTTTATCGCGTTCTTTGTGTCTCAAATTGAACTGTCAACACTATCCCTCGCTAGCGCACTACTACCAAACACTTCTTCAAACAGCCGTTTTGTTTAATAACAAGATAAAATTACTAATATGCTTATTTTAAATAAACAAGTCTTTTTCACTTGAGAAGGACTTGTTGACATGTTATAATATAAAAGTCAACCATTTATAATATCGGCAAATAAATTCAAGAAATTAAAAATGGCACGCATGAGTAATCTGCAGGTCTTAGTTAACGAACTAATAACACAGATGTTCAACATGAAACATTGTAATAGCTGAATAGTGATTCTAAATGCGTTTTAGTTCCATTATTTCCATCATATCAGAATTTTTACAAATCAGGAATGAAATATCGGGCTTTTTAGGAGATGTATAAGAGAATCAAAAAAATTATTGAATGGTTTGAACGGAGTCTTCCGGGCTGTAAGGCCGCGGTCCAATGGAATTCTTCTCCTTCATCTTCCCAGAAGTTTCGTCCATGGCAGTGATGGACATCATCAGTGGTGTGCTTCTTGGAGATGAGGCAGTGACCAACTCGTTGATTTTATATATAAAAGTATTTTCTTAAAACAAGGACAAAGGATATAGGGGTATAACACAGGAGGGTGGGAAAAATGAAGTGCGAGAGGAAAGATGAGGATAATTGTGAGTTAAAGGAACTAGGTGGTGAGATACCGCAGATTGCACCCTCGGTAATGCAATGCATGTCCAGGAGGTGAGGAATGTTGACCAGGGCCCAGCTTGCCCTCCCGGAAATTTGGAGTGGTGTTAAAATAGATGAGGAACAACTCTTGATTCATCAATTGTTTCGGTATTTGGGTTAGTGCATGTGTTGTTGCTTCTATTCTGCAGCAGGCTTGTCGCCAAGTACTAAAGTCGGTAGAGGGGACTTAGAGAGTCTTGGATGAATTTGACGATACCATCCTTGATAGCCACTTGAATTCTTAGTTTCTGGAGCTATGGACTTAACTTGAATTAGCACATTGTCGTGAGGGGCAATGTGCATGGCCCGAAGTTCAGAGCATGTCTTTCCAACGCATTAAGACGCGTGGAGATGGCGATATTGATGGATTTGAGCAGTTTTGCAGCTGCCTCTTCTATTGCCTGCAGTCTCTTGTGTGTTTCGCTGTTGGATGAAGGCAGAAGAGTCTCCTCTTCGGCGAGTGCTGGCTGTGCAGGCTACTCGGAGCTCGTGTAGTGGTCCCTTCACCTACAAGTGGCACAAAATCGGCGTCGCTGAGACAGGTTGTGCTGTTTGCAGTTGGCCGTCAGGGCACCGCAGTAATGGCAGCGAGGAGGCTACTTGCAAATGTCATCTGTATAGCATCTGCGACAGGGCAGAGAGCGTCGCTGGCGGCTAGGTTCCATACTGAAGTGGTGGCCTGTTATCCGGATACCCCTCTGGAGTGCATAATAACATTCTGCCGCCTCTTCCAAGAAGATGATGCGCACCAGTGGTGAAGGAGCGAATTCTGATGGCAGGATGGCAGAGACCCATTGTACCTGAGACTTTCCCGTAAGGGGGGCGCAGTCTGACCGTTGCCCTACAGATGCTCCAGGTGCGGGCTCTGCGGACCCCGAGTGCCCGTGGTACCTCTGACGTACTAGAGGGAGCCGGGCCGGACTTTATTCGAGCCCCTCCCGGAAGGGAGTTGTCCGGATTGGGTTGGACTCGGCTTGGCAGTGGATCCGTCACTCACGGAGAATTGAGGACCTACGATGGCGGCGTGTCCCAGGGTAGTGCCTAAGGCGTGTACCCTGGGGGCCGGTGCGCCGGAATCGCCGTTGTTTGTAGGGAGGGTGGTGGCTACCTTAATGCTGGGGTGACTCACCTCTTAAATACGAGTAGGTCTAAGCTAGTATGACCTATCTACCAGTGAGAATCTGGAAGCTAAGGAAACTTAGCGCGCCTGGGCGACGCAATCGTCTGCAGCCGAATGGCGGGTCGGTTTTAGAGTTACAAGGTACCGTCCTAATGCAAAAACCCACGGGTGGCACAGACCTCTGTGTACACCTCTGAACCCAGGGCTTAGTAAACCCGACGCAACCTGTACCTGAGCCTTGTGTAGCAGGTACTTCTCGGTATAGTGTCGCGGGACATTCGTGATGACCGGAGATGACTGTCGGGTCTCTGCAGTGGTGACACTGTGTGATGGTGTTGGAGAGAAGCTGGGTTGACTGCTTCGTCCGATGTAATTCGATTGGAACTGTGGACAGGTGGTGAGCGAGAAGCGAGAGAGGAGCTGTGTGATGGTTCGGTGGTAGTCGCGGCTGCTGCTGCTCTGGATTTCTTCTTGCCCCTGCGAGGAGCGGCGTTCGCGCCCTTGGCCTTTTGCTTCCTTGGAGGCATTCTAGGAGATGCTCCTCTCTTGACGAACCTCGAAGACTGTCGACTTGTTCCTGGAATGGGGGCGATATATATAGGAGAGGCTTGTGGAACTGAGTTCTGATTGGTTCACTTGGTTAAGGGGTTGGATCTGTGCTAAAGCCCCTGGACGATTTCATGGGTATGTTTGTTGCTGTTTGGTTCGCGCAGTTTCTTTGTATTTTGTAAGGCCCGATAGTACGCTTAGTGCAACGAAGATTGCTACGCCTAATAGAAAAGTGGCTAAATGCAACGCCATAATTTTCACAAAACGCCTCGTACCTGCAACCCCCCGCCACATTCACATATAGACACCAAAGGATACAATGGGAAAATTCCACAACCTATTTGAGATAGTAACTTGCTAAAGGCCTAATTTTCAGGGAGGATATCATCAAGACTGCTCATAGGGCGCAGGGAGCAATAACTCAACTGTTTCCTGTTTCTAGTTCTAAGGCGATGCATGTCCACTTAAAGTTGCACCTTTTTAAATCTTAGATAATCCCGGTCGTGCTGTATGCTGGCACTTCTTCAAAGGGTACAGAATAGAGGTCTTAGGAACATAAATTCCGTTTATCGCTGCTATCTTGCTAGGCTTCTGCATGAAACCTTCTCCCTCCCATATATTGAGGAAGAAATTAGACGCCAGGTAACAAAATTCTACGCCCATTTGCCATACCATGTCCGTTCGCTTGGCAATTACACCAGTCACAATAGACCAAAGCCAAAAATTCAAGGTCCCACGCCTGGCATGCGGATACCTTGGATAACATAGGCATCAATTTCCTTAAATACAAAATTCAAATCAGCTAGCGGTATGGCCACGCTGCTAATAGAATAAAGTTAGCAGGGTGTTTATGCTAGACTACAATCAAGGATGTCAAATGCGCTCATACCATACAGAGAAGTTTTTAGTATTCCTCCTATCGATCCAACACCTAAAATAGAAACAACCTACAACCTGAATCCTTTCTTGCAGTTAAACCCAACCAGGCTGGTCACTAACCCCACTCTGCCATTAACTCCGATCTCTTCTGGTATGGTTTGGTGCAATTTCAGAGGTTCTTCTTTCCTGTTGTAATTTGTTCTATGCTTGTAAATATCAATTGCCTCCTGGTATAAGCGAGGATGATAATTAGTTGAAGCAAGTACGTCACCATCTTGAAAACCAGTTTTATACTCTCCATCAGCTGGGAGGGCATGCTCACTCAGCGCAGCATTAACACCCGTCTTACAGAATATAAAATACATAGCCGCCTAGGTCAGACAGACAAATCAGCAGTCGCTGAGCATGACCGTAAAATCTCTGCAGCATCCAGCAGTGGTCCGCATTCACTAACGGATTCCATTATCTTCTGTCTATAGGTGACTTAAGTACAGAAATGTAACGGTCTCATAGCAGATGACAGTTTTGGATATGTAATTTTTATCACGATTTTGCATTAAATCCTTCATATTGCATGCACGAGTACAAAAGTAACAGTTTGTGCTTGAGCCAAACAATAGATATTTCACAAAGCAGCATCTTTTGTCCCTCAAGTGTTCAGCACAATCACTGCAAACGTATTAGAAGCCTATGGCTTACTTTGATCTACTAATAGTTTTGACCACAAATGAGATTATGTTCCACCTGTGTTATTTTACAACAAAATTGCTACAGATATATCAAAAACATTAGAAGTATTCAAGTAATACCATTCTTTCCATTATAAGCAATTATATTACATAAGATAAACTTAGTAAATAAAAAAAAACATAAACAAAGTTCTCGTTTTCAACAACAACTTATTAACTGAACTGACAACATTAAATTGAATGTGCTGTTCTCAATCTGAACACAGTCTTAGGTAAAATTAGAACAATAATTTCCGCTTATTCATGTTCACTTAAAAGATAGATTGATACATTTAAATTCAGTATAAAATTATATACGCCTTGATTCAAGACTTCATTTTTGGATTAGGTACATGCAATTTGCTATGAAAATACTTAACAAATCTAAAAATTCAAGATCACTGTACATCTGTATTATTCTGTAATTGCATTGAGCTTACATTTGTAGTTAAGCTATGGATTTACACAAAATGCTGCGATATTTTCATTAAGATGTCTTTTCGATGTGCTGAGTTTATCGAAGTTCCGAAATATCGTAACCGACCAATATCGAGCTTACGCGCATTGCGAACAATATACTTTGACTCGTATCTGTCATAGTCTTAAAGAAATACATTTTAAAGTAATACATTGTCTCCCTCCAGAGTTTTGGCCGGAGCCATATACGCCAACTGTATGTGAATGAGAGAAATAACGAAATATTCTTTTTTTATAAACATAATTAACTTTAAACAGATGAAAATAAAATTAAAAACACAATTATGTAAGTGATGTCCGTGAAAGTAAACGTATTAGATATGATTATGCTTTCCAAAAATAGAAATCACTTACTAATCAATAATGACAATTTAAATTTTTTATAATAATAGACGGTTCTGATTGGTTGAAATATAATGCAATTTTACGCCATATTCATTAATGATGTAAAAATCCTGTATGTTTACAATTGACACCCAATGTCGGAGATGGCTAATGAAGAACGAAATAATAATCCTGAAGAAACGTAACTATGCAGCATGTGTGTACCACAGACCTTTGTTTAACTTTTCTGAAAATGCAGATGCTTTTTGATGCTGCCCTCTCTGTTGTTGATTTTTAGTTACATAATTTATTATTAGCGCCCCCTCGTAAATTGATTTTATTCATGTTAGTGAATAGGAAGCTATTTATAGAAACAGTTGTGCTAATCGTAACCCATTTATTTTTCCATTAGACAGTACAATCCATGCAACGTATTTCTGATATGTGGGTACATGTTAACCTCAATTGAGAAAATTCCAGCATTTATCTCTCTTATGTTTGTTTCTAAAATAAAACCTAAATGTTGCAAATATATATAGAATATAAACAAGCAAACAACACGGCTAATCAATTTTTATACCAAAGTCAATAAAACAATACATGTTTTCGATTATTTGTTTTTTCGGTTACCCCCACATAGCTTAATAATAAAGGACATATTTTTATATCACAGTGCAAAATAATGGATAATGCAAAAGAGAGCAACCAATAAAACAGAGAGGGGGGGGAGAAGAGAAAGAAAAATGTAGTAAACAATAGCAAAAGCAATACATAAATAGCTTAAATCTCGTGTAGATATATCTTAACTTTTGTAAACTATAATAAATGTTATAAATGGTATTTATCTTACCTTAAAATGACGATGTATTGTAATTCAGAAATTTTACAAAACGTAACTGCTTTCTCCAAATAAGATCTATTCCTCTTGTATTGATTATTGTATTGTATTGTATTGATTATTGTATTGTATTGTATTGATTAACTTGAACTAATGATCATCAGAATCACACAATCGTTTCATACTTGGTATGAGAATCATATGCATAAAGTGCGGCAAAAAAATCTCACTCTACAGGTCTGTAACTGCGGAAATGCATGGTTATTAGTCCAAATTTTAGATTTAACTTACACGTTTTATAATATATAATTCTTATTAAGGGAAGTTTTGAAACATGTAATGTAATATATTGCTTGGTGAGTCGTGCTATATTTCAAGATAAATTTTCGTTTCGACAGTGCAATACTTACTGCTTCCATAGAGACTATTTCAAAAGTTGCGTGAATAACTTTAAGAAGTGTTGCGTTTAGTATCGTACGGCAAGACCAGCTGCACAGTAGGCCAGTGGAAGCATTTACTGTGATTTAAGATGGAAGAGGCTAAATTAATAATATAATTGATTCAAATAACATTTTACATTTTTATAAATATTGCCTATTTTGTAAAAGAGAATTTAATTAAAAGTAATTAATCCTGAAATATCAAAAGCAGCAATGTTTTACACTTGGCTTGTTAACAAGATATATATTTATGGTAGATATTGTAAAACTAGAAATTGTTAACTAAAGTACACTAAAAGTCATATTTGTAACATTGAGAGTTTCTGAGATCAACCTCAAACGAAAATGTATAATGAACAACACTTTTTTTATCAAAAGAAGATTGTACGTGGAACCTATAGGTTCTTATATATATCAATGTGTTTTTCTGGTTCGTAAACTAGGTACCTAAAACAAGTAAAGAGAGATTTTTTAAAGACTGCAGCGATGAATAGTAAAGGCGGGTTTAAACGTATCCTCGAGTCACTTTTGTTTGTAATAAAAAACATCTGACGGTAGCGTGAGCCTCGCGGAATGTGTGGCTTGAAGATGTATTTCAATTTATGGGGAATAATGAAGAATAATTACATTCCACTTAAATGTCGCAAGTTTGAAAAGAAATAGTGATTACTTCCTGGGCATGGAATATGTTCACTGCTTTTCTGTACAGGAACACACGTGTTCTTAGCTTAACGATCATCATAGCGAAGTACATAATTATGCTACTCCGCGTTAATAACAAAATGTATGATTATTTGGGATTAATGAGAGAAGTAATATATTCCAAGGGAAACGCATTAAGTTACATAAAGGTAGCTACTAGAACCGCAGGAATGAGATTGATAACTGCAGTTAATAGCACTTGGCCCCAACAGGACGGTACTGCCGTTCTCTGCATGAACAGTATGGCTTCTGCAAGGAAAGATCCACTATCCTTTCGTTACGTGTCATGTTAAGCCATACATCAGAAGTGATTGAAGGTCATGGTCTACAGCTGAGTGTAAGCGCTTGACATCTTGACACATAACATACTGTTCCCAGATATTGATAGTCTTCGACTCAGGAATGTAGTTAAGTTTTATTACTGAGTATCGTTGATTTCTCTTCTTTCAAGTCAGATCTCTGGAACATCTATTACATTTTTTCTTTTTCATTGGAGTCGATGTTGTAAAGTGATACGGTAAGTTGTCAGATGTATGTCAGTGTAAATAAACTATTGAACGCCTAATTATTTTAAGCATCATTCTTACATTATCGATCAGTTAACATTTTGTATTAATATAATAAAGGATTTTTTCCTTATTCTCTGAAAAGATAAAAAATTATTTCTGTGTTAAAAAAAGGAGATCTTAACATTGTTTATAAATATAAATCTAGAGCGAGTGTTCCTATTTTTGCAAACATTTTGGAGATTATTATGGATAGAGTTCATTAATTATTTTGAATCGAATAAATTATTTTCTGCACCCCATTTTGGTTTTAGATGTAGGTTATATACGATAAAAACAATTGAATCCTTGATACAGTCAGTCGTTATGGGAGTTGAAAATCGTGACAGTACTATAGCTGTGTTTTGTGACTTGTCCAAGGCTTCTGATTGCGTGTCCCATACAACCATCAGTTCTAAACTTTATTATTATTATTATTATCATCATCATCATCATTATGGTATCACGGACAATGAACTAAAATGAATAGAATCTAAATTTACTGAACGTAGACAAAAAAACTCTTGCAAACAGAGAAAACTCTACTATTGCTGATGTAGATATTGGTGTCCCACAGAGCTCGTTTTTATTCTTAGTGATGATTAATGACTTACTTTTTAATCTGAATTGCGATTCTATTTTATTTGCCAACTACACATCTCATATGCCCACGATGAGCAAGCAATTAGTACGATCTATCATTATTAATGACTTCTTCCTTGAATGCCGCTTCTAAAAGGTTTAATGCTAATGTTTTTAAGATGAATACTGACAAAAGAGTTAATTATTTTCACTTTAAAACAAATTTCGAAAAACAACTCTCATTATGCCAAATTGCTTGGTATCACATTGGATTTCAGGTTATCTTGGACAACCGTATTGACTCAGTTTGTGTAAACCTTTCTTGTATTATTTACTGATTATGTCAAATAAGAAGAATTGTAGTCAGGATCTATATTGTGAACTCTTATTATGTTTTTTTTTCATATTATTTAATCTTATGGTTTGCACATTTCGGGCAACGGATCCAAAGTCAGTAAAATGTTACTATTGCAGAAAAAGGCTATCCCATTATAACTGATTGTCCATATGATGCTCATTGTCGTCCCCATTTTATTGAATTGAATTTTTACTATTATTAACCAGTACATTTTAATTGTTTAGTCATGGTCAAAATTAATCTGCCGGAATTTCAATGTCAATTTAACAATCATACATATGATACTAGGAACAATCACTTTATATTAAGGTCTAATGTCAGATTAAGGAAAACCATTTTTATGTGACTTTAGATATATTCAACAGATTATCTCGTGGTGCCCACTCTGTTAGCTTAAGTAGAATTAAGGCTGCTTTAAAACTTAGCTTATCAATAACAGTTTTTATAAATTTGATGATTTTTATTGCATTAATATTATTATATTTTAATTTTTGTATACTTCACTATTGCCCACACTATATTGTAATAGTTCTGGCAAATAAACAGCTGTAAATTCCATACTTGAGCTAAAAATTAATCTGATGCGGCTTTAAATATTATTTAAAATGTATTTATTTATCTCATTATTGGCTTCTTTAATGGGAGACAGTCTAGAGTGGAATATCATCTTTGTTGCTACTTGGCATGTGTTTAACGATTTAAAACATGTTTAATTATAATTATCGAAGCCATCTAGTATTAGTTATTAGGTTCTTTCTTGATGATTTACTTTTTACCTGCTTTTTTCAAGTCCGTGTTTTGAAGCAATGTTTCAAAAATTTTAATTTTGGTTTTTGTGCCAGTCCATTAAGTTCGTTTTTTGCTTACAAATGTCACAATATACACATTTTATGACATTAGCTCCTATTTTATCATTACAAATATTACGGAATGATTGCAGAATTTACTTTTGAACGAATTTAATTTGTTTATTTTGAATTGCGTTATATATGGTTTGCCCAAATGAAAGCGGTACTCTTATTTTTTTCTGTGATTATTTTTGGTTGGAACATATGAGCATACAAGAAGTAAGAGTGATATTATGGGTGAAATATCTGCTACACAATCACCTTGTCTGTTCAAGTAAGTGTCGCAGCGTATCACAAGATAATGGCTACCTTGAGCGAAGAATGTCCATGCTTGATTGCGCAGCCATGTTCAAAGAAACGAACTCCCCTCAGCTTGGTATTTCGCTAAGCCTTGTGCTCCTACACAGAGACCCATTATGCGCACACCTTGTGGTATCCCAACCGTAAATGGAGAATGCTGTGAACAGTTCCCTTGCTCAATGACAATGTTTCTGCAGTCTCTTGAATAATTCGGCATCTCTCCCTTACAAGCTTGTCTACGGTTGCAGGTGATGACTAAGTGAGCTTGACCAGGTCTAGGCATGTCAGTGTGCAAGTCCATCACGAAATTCACCATACCACCTGAACACTGTGTTGCGTGACAGACACACAATCTTATACACATTGTTCATATGACGATAAAATTCGGTTCCACTAACACCTTCTGCCTTCAAAAATTGAATTACTGCTCGCTGCCAGTTTGAACGAACCTCTGTAGTGAGCGTATTCAGTTCAACGCCACTCACGGGTGGCCGAGGTCGTTAAGACACGGACTCGTGAGCGGGAGGTCTGGGGTTCGAATCTCACAAGGACCATCCTCCCTGGTTGAGGTTTATTCCAGGTTTTCCTCAGTCATCATAACTGGCAAATGCCGGGGAGGTACCCTAAACTTATGCTTGGAACGTTTCCTTCCTTAAAAAAAATCCTTTCCCCAATATATCATTTCATTTTGTGTTACCAGTGGCCACCGCCTATGGTGCCTCAGTAGTAAAAACGGGCGTTAAAACTCATTCATGTTCAACGCCACCAGAGCAAACACAAAGCTCTACATAGTTAAGGCACTATGCCACAACAAAAGTCTTAGTTTTATTCGGGCATTCCTTATACATAGAGCACACTATAGGTTTATTCAATGATATGTACAGCAATAAAGTAGATTATGCTTTGACCGATAAAGAATTCAATAAAGTAAATTATGTTTTGATCGATGTAGAAATCAGTTTTCAAGACAAATGCAGTTTTAAAATAAAAATGTCCTAGTTTAGTTCCTTGATATTTCTAAGTTAACACTGTATCAAATAAATGCAATACAGCTATGTTTTGTTTTATCATTTTTAAATCGTTATTAACGCAAAACAATACACCCAAAATATTAAAAATAGCTCTGGAGATGAAGTACCATCAACAAATACCATGCGTTTATGATTGGTTTGTAATTTAAATCGTGCATGAGCCCGAAAACAAACGACAATCGGCCCAATTGAAGATAAGTCAACAAAAGTCAGCACAAGCCGAAACACTGGCAAGAAGTGTGTGGCTTCGTTTTTTCGTGGCTTTGGTTCTGTCATCCTTGTTTCATACAGTCCCCATATGGCTAACGCCGAGTGGCACGTCGCTATTTGTTTAACATTTTCGGAAAAGTGCATATAGAGGGAAGACATGTCATCGTTACATTGTACCACACTGCGTGACAGACAATGCACTTTTTGGTTAGTTCAGTCCTGATATGGCACCGTGCGACTTGTTGTTTCCAACATTCATGCAGTAAATGTCCTTTAACACCACTGAAACTGCGATTGAAGCTTCAATGAGCTGTGTCTGAAGTGCTTTGATGACCGGTTGCATCGAATGGACCAATACATGAGAATTAAAGCCAAAATCAGGGATAGTGTGTTACTGTACATATCAGCTTGCAGAAACTTTCAGCGTGATTATCTTATTTCGTTTAAATATTAATTATTGTAGTTCATTTCTTCACCATTAATGCGCTGTCGTTAGCAAGTGCCACATTGTTGAATATTTCTTAATTATAAAAAGTTGCGAGTGATAGAAATTTTTCCGACATTTAAGACCGTCATATTATTCCGCAAATCCTTACTTTTCTACTAGGGTTCCATGATTAACAATCATAGAAAATTCCTTTTACATGTATTTTATTATTTGGAAGCTGACAAAATTTCATTTTAAATTTAAAAATTGCATTCTCTGTGGATATTCCTTTCGTGAATAAAATCGGACTTTCATAAGAATATTGTTGCTTTCAGAATAAACATACAATGTGTTATACATTACTTTTCAAATACTTAAGAGTGATATGGATCTGCAATTGCAGACATCATATTTGTAACTTTTTTAAACAATGGTTCAATAATGGAATATTGAAATTTTCCAAAAAAATTCTACCTTTCAGAGATTACTGTCATAAATGATTAAGTGATATAATATAAAAATTGGACAAGCTTTTAAAATGTTACCGGTAACTTTGTCATATCCAGATCAATTTTTGTTGTTTTTTTGCATTTTTATTTATTGTCCTTCTAATCGTGTAAATTATATTGAACGTATACTTAAGGTCTATATTACTACATAATTTCTATGCCTTACATGCTCATATCAATATAAATATATGCATAGAGCATAAATACAACATGCTGCCAGGAGTGGCCGAGGTCGTTAAGGCGCGGACTCGTGAGCGGGAGGTCTGGGGTTCGCATCCCGCCAGGACCGTCCTCTCTGATGGGTTTTTTTCCAGGTTTTCCTCAGTCCTCATAACTGGCAAATGTCGGGGAGGTATCCTAAACTTACACTTGGAACGTTTCCTTCCTTAAAAAAAATCCTTTCCCAATATAACATTTCGTTTCATGTATCATCCGTGTCCATCGCCTGTGGTGCCTCAGTAGTAAAAACTGGGCGTTACACACTACTCAAAAATAAATAAATACAACCATATATAGTACATACATTATATAGCTACTCACATTACAATATGCAAAGTATTTGAAAAAACAATTACAGATATACTTCATGCATTTCAAATATAATTATTTTTAATATATTTTTCTATAGGACGCTGGAAGTGACCTCTATGACCATACAAACTAGCCTTTGTGCGAATCATTCATTTTAGTAATTTCTAAGGAGTTATTTTTGGGAAATGTAATGAGGGTTGTAGAAAATAATTAATAAAGAGAGATTGAAACATAAGTTGCTGTACTTTTATTTTCAACTTAGTAATTGTTACAACTACCGTTATTGTAACACTCGTAGCAATAAACATTTCAGCTGTAAAGAAAAACTTTTTGTGCAGTACGTTCTCTTAGTGAAAGCCCATAATGTTTTGAGCACAATTTTCTAAACGATTTTCAGCAGATAATTCCCTAAATGTAACCAAATAATATTCAGTTAATGAAAATTTTCACAGAAAAAAAGTTAACGGAGATTTCTCTATGAATGTGTATAACCATCTGCAACTAGAAGTAAGAGATTTTCATCGTGCAGAATGAAACTGTAAGATAAGACTTGACTAGTCACATTTATCACAAGTAGGGTTATTAATGTTTTAATAACATGAATATAAACGACTGATCATAAGCTAATATTCCACTTTTTACTTCTTTAATATTCGGTTATAATTTTAAACTAAATATATTAAAATATTTAATTTTATAAAATATTTTAAAAGTGTTATATCTAAAAGATAAATATAAAATAAATTCGAAGTTACTCAACATTTTGAAATGTATAGATCTACTCAAACTAAAGAACGGATTTTCGACTAATGGCAGACTAGCACAGTGTGCAATAAATCCATGCTTTTATTTTTTATTAAATAATGTAGGGAGAAGGGTAGGAGATAAGAAGAAAAATAACCATCTTTTAATTTTCATTCTATTAGTCATTTGGAAATTCAAAATTCATCTTATCTTCGAGCTGGATCTCAAGGGTGAGATTTGGAGAAATTTTGTTTGGTTCATGTTCACTGTAAGTAAAAGAAAACTAAAAGTACAGAATGTGCCTACCCATATACTAAAACTTTTCACGTGAATTGAATTTTACGAAATTTGTGAGTCAAATATTTAATAAAACGCATTCGCATATTATTTTCAGCTCTGGTCATATGAATTTAATGTTCTTACAGTAATTGAAAACGGGGATATGTTATACTAACTTACTTGCACAGTTTCGAAAGAAAACTGTTGGTGTATAAATATGCTATGTAAACGTAATACTGAATGAAGGACTATGAAAAATGTTCCGTGGAAGTTCGATGTATCGACACTAAGCACCAGTAAAATTACACATTCAACCTACTGAATTATGAAAGACATTCTTTCATAAATTAAAACATTCTGTGTATAAAGCGTTTCATTCTTGAAAATTGACAGTGTTATACATTGGAACTCTATCTCAATTTAGCTGCAGTGAAAGTTCTTTTCTCACTACATAAGTCTCCTGCCCACGTAGCCCCCTAGACCAACATATTGCATAGACACATTGAAAATTCGTCTTGTTTTCAGAATTATGTTTATTATGAATATGTCAGAATATATAATATTCTCTTAATATTTATCATCCGATGATTGAGAAAGATTCAAATCTGCCCTTACAGTATATCTGTGCAGCAAGACCAAATATTTAGTTGAAAATTCGCTGAGAATGTTCACTATTTGCTGCGAGATAGACGCTTTCGGGTCTCAACAAACTTTCACACACATCTTTTTCATTATTCAAAGTAATTAAATTTCTCTATAGAAAAGGAAATATCACTTCACTCATTAGAATAACAAGACGTCTGTTGACTCCCACATTATTACCCACCTCATTGTCATGCGCACAGCCATCGACTGCCGGTACCATTCTGCCTCAGAAAGCGAGGCCCAAACAAATGGATGGCTCGATACAGTCAATGAACTGCTGTACTGTACTTAATGAAGTGAAAAGTATAAATCACTAATTTTTCTTATAACGGTCCATTTTTTATTTACTTATTTATTTTCACTATGGTTTTCGGCAACATGTTTTGCTTTCTTTTTATCAGTAGGACATCCACCAACAAATATTTATTGTTCTGTTAACAACATACAAAATGTAATATGTATTCACTTTTGACACCCCACTAATGTTTTTAAGCAAACATTTAAAAATGGGACTAAATGACAAGTGGGGAAAACATTTTTTTTCTCTCAAACAGAAGAAAGTGAGAATACAGTGGATTGTCGCGGAAGTTTAAAAGACAATTAAGTGAAGGACAAACGATCTCTGTACGGTAAATAATGAAACATTTTATTATGCCATGGATTTCAAAACTGGAACCATGCAATAATTGTAGGATTTTACGATCTGGAAATATAACTTTATGTTTGTTCTGACTACCAAATTAGATATATCGTTAACATTTCGTCAGATAAATATGAAATTTAATTTTATTTTTCAAATACATAATGCATGTTTGAACTAAAATTATCTTTGCTTCATTTTCAGGCTGCTGAAATGACAAATCGCACACTACTATTTGGATTCACGCTGGTCGCATTTTCGCTTCTTCGAAGCCATTCAGAGTAAGATATTGGTTACTATTACATTTTTAAAACCAATTTTAAGGGTCTAAAAATCTTGAAAGAGAAGCAAGTTACTTAGGGCTCTATGCTATTTGCTTATACATTTACAGATCGTAAATAATATAACTGGTGTAGTATTTATAACAATAGTGTAGTAGCAGTCAAACAGAAACTAATTGGCATGGTATTCGAAGTATAGGCCCTTAGCTATAAACATTGTCCGCTGAAGTGGAACATTTGTCTCACCTACAAAGTGAGAGTGTCGCAGCTGGCTCTCCTCTACTCTCATGGCAACATTCATCCGCCGCGAACGTTGTGCGATTTTGTGTGTAAACGTTATTTCAAATACAAATCAGCTCGTGATATACGTACGGAATTTATTCAGAACTTTCCCCATCATTTGGCTCTTTTCAGAAATTTAATTTACGTAAGTGCACAAATTTGAAGCTATTGGTTCAGTGCAAAACAAAAAATAAGAGCAAACACGTACAGGTTTAACACAAGAAAAACTAAACGAAATTGGCACAAATCTTGAACGTTCCCAGCAATATCACTCTTAAAGCAACAACAAATGGAGGTTCCAGAATTTAAAGGAAAATATTAGCAATAAACTTTTAGGCGAAGGCGAATGACAATTTCAACTTCTTCTATAAGATAAGACTTTTTACAAATTTTATTAGGCGGAGTTGAAATATGGGAGATGTCTGCTGCGACACGCTAAACACCTCATAAACGGACAGTCTTTATAACTAAATCAGGCTATATATAATCCTACAAACGGAATTTGAAGAGTATTTTTGGATTTGAAATTCTTTAAAAAAAAAAAAAAAAAAAACTTTGTATTAACGAAATAAAAGAGGGTTAGGAAATATACGTCTCAATAAAACCAAATATTACCCATATTAAGGAAACCCACAGGGAGACTCTCCAAACGTTTTAATTTTGCATAACACTTTTTTAAAATTTTTATCAAAGACTACAATTTTAGTTTATACACATGGATAAAATTTCCATGTTGGTATATGTAATTGTTTTTGAAAAAAAAATTATTTATGCTAATGCTCCATAGGGTGCAGGATGTATAATTTTTAATTTATGAAATTAATTATTGAATACCTTGAACAATATAAAAGTATTATGAAAAAGGTAACAATTTTTTGTTAATCTTTTCCGATTAGATGCTGGAAATCTGTAGAAAACTGAATAAAAACTGTAGTATGTGTAACATTTTGAATGAATGAAAGAGTAATAAAATTAAATTAAAAGATTTTTAATTACTACTGGAATGTTTTATAAATTTAATTGCTCTCAACAAGTATTTAGAACTTTCTCATGTGGAAATGTTGCAGGTATAGACAATATAATATGAAAGTAGGTACGAGTTTTATTATTTTTAGCTTGAAAACTTTTTTTTAGAAGATTTTGCCAAAGTTTCATTTTTGAAGGCCCTTAATACCTCAAATAACTGTAACATTTGTTTTTGTAAATCAAAAATAAAATTTTTAAAAATGCAGATACATCTTGATTTGTAAAACTGTTACAGGAAAAAAGATTATTATTGAACTTATGAACGAACCTTCCAGATGCAGTAATATACTTTCTTCTGTTTATTTAGAGGAGCTCGTTATGTGAATCCGGGACCTACGATGCCACCAGAGTCTAGTCTTTCTCTTCGAGACATTCTTCCCATTAACCCGAAACACTACGACAAAAACAGAGCTCCGAAGTTTCAAGGTCAGCCAACAATGGTATACTTCCACGTCACAGTTCTGTCTCTAGATTCCATTAATGAGGAATCTATGGTAAGTGTTTAATATATTGTCAGCCTGTACTTAAACAAAAATATTTCTTTTAACAAGACAGTTACATTCCTTTGAAATTTCATGTTTTTAGGGACAAAGTAAAGAAAATGCTTGTTTATGACTGTTCTCAATGCTATTTACAAGGATGAAGTTATTTTTGAAGTTTAGGAGGTTACAATATCAAATATTTTTAAAGCTCTTCTTTTGTAATGTTCATTTGAAATATTGCCTCCTATGTTTTGAAGTATGACATTCTTTATTTATTTTTTTTTAAAGATACTGGTGTAACTTAGAAAATAAGTAGAGCTGGGACAAAATCTACCTAAATGTATCATGTACTAAAATAAATTGTGAGCTAGCAGGTATACAGGGTGTAACAAAAAGGCATGTCAGACTTTGGGGAAACATACCTCACATATACAGGATAAAAATATAATATTACCATGGGTCTGAAATTTCTTTATTTCCTTATCAGGACACTTTTTTACACCATTACCACATAACCAAATATTAAAAAACAGAACTGTGGGAAACAAAAAATCATATGAAATATTCAAAATGTCCTCCGTTAGTACGGATGCATCCATCAATCGCCTTCGCATGGACTCCCTGATGCGCTGATATATCCCTGGAGTAATTACTAATGTCTGGCAACCTTGCAGAATACGAGCACAAAGACTCTCAATACCTTCAGCTATTCCATAGATCACATGGGAAACTGACAACTCCGCATTTGTATACCTCATTTTACTGTACCTGGAACGAGTTCCGTAAACATACAGAACTGACACTAAATGCTCGGTGCTGTGCCAAGCAAAGAAGTAAGTAGCATAACAAGCGGACTACATGATATAAAACGACCACAACAAGGGCGAAGCTAGGAACTAAGGAGTAGTTATACCCCACTTAACCAGAGGTATAAGCGAATGTTTATTTGCTGTACATATTAAGCAAATGTATGTTGTGGGGTTATTACCACAGTACAGCTATGCTGGCATTCTAGCTTGCATATCACACCGTGTGTGGGGAGTCGTAGACAAAGAGCTCTAACAAGGAAATTAACATTTTCGGACCCATATTCATATAATGTATTTGCACCCTCTATATGCAAGAAATGTTTCCCCAAAGTTTTGACATACCTTTTTGTTACATCCCGTATACTATTTCAAGGTGCATTTGCTATTAGTAACTACATTATTGTGTTTAGATACGATTGTTATTATTGCTTGTTTTTCATATTTGACTACAAGTGTGTTTACACTTTAATACCGCCGTACAATTTCCCTTCATTTGACCTATTTGTCGTCAAACAGAATACCTATAGTCCAAGACAGCTCTAGCAACAAAACTGGATTGCTGGATCCAATCTCTGCGGCGTTGGAGGGAAGCTTCATGCCAACAGAGTTTCACAGTCTTCATCCCGTGCGAGGCTCAAGAAATTTTAAATACTTTTTTATGTGAATTGGTGGATTTCTGGACTCCAATTTTAGCTAGGGGACATCAGCTATACAGAATGTTTCAAAATGTTATAGATAAATTTAAGGAGCATAGAGAGATGTCTGTCCTGGGCCTTACATGCAAGGGGCATACTCTGATTTTTAATTCATTTTTAACTAAACAATTTTTACACGTTTTGCCGGCGAATAAATCCAGAAAAGGGGGGGGGGGGAGTGTAAAGTTTAGTTCATTATATCTTCGGTAATAGACAGTTTTGTGTTATAAAGTTCTTGCAGCATGAATTACAAAACATTTATTATATTTTTAGACCGAATTGTAAAATAATCCAATTCTATCATTTTGTGTAACCCTTATGTTATTGTTTTATTTACTCTTAATAAACATATGACAAAAAAGCTAATAATCATTCAATCAGAAGACTTTCGTCAATGGTACGAGTTTCAAAAGTATTATTTTTTGCCGCCAGAGGTCTACATTGAAGAAAATATACGGTGACTTATAACACGTGTATGTGAGCTACCGCACGATAAGTTTGCATTTGGAGGACTTTATTGTGGGAATGAGAAAGGTGTTCAGCGAAAGGGAACACACAACTTCTTTCTCCAGGAGGTATCAATTCTGTGCTTGAGCTAGCAAAGCACGCGCGTGACAATTGAAAGTGAGTGTTTGAATGCCATCTTTAGTTTATATAATTATCTGTTTTTAAGACAATGGTTATCCAAATATTCCACAAAAATATGTATACTGTTTAGTTCATAGCGGATAGTAAAGAAGGCGCTTTCGGCTGTGTGACGCAATTTGCGAACAGAGATATCGTGCGTTATGTCTGCACCTAAAGCAGAGTCCAATGGTTGAACTGAATAAAGACACTTCTGGAGAAACTGCCGCATTCATTTGAGAGGAAAAGCAAAGTAAAAGATTTCCGATAGTCTTAAGGAATTGAAAAAAAAAAAAAAATAAATAAAACTCTTCACTTGGTAAGTTTATTGTTACAGGGTGGAACGGTATTTTATTGTGCCCACACAGTTGGGTGCCAATTTGGAAGGGTTATTATTTTGAGGGTTCCACTATAGGGGGGATTTGATGGATGTGTTCTCAGGGTAAATTTGGACTGTTTTTAACGACTTGAAAGTCGTTAGGGGGGGAAGGAGATTGTTCGCTGTATTAATAAGTCCGGCACTGTTTGAACAGATGATTTATTTAATAACTTAGCAGGTTACTTCCTGACGGCTCGTAGCTGACCTCTCTACTCACTTAGACTGGCTTCCTGAGTGAATATCTGGGTGTCTGAATATCCCTCTGAATCTATTAATGTGTGAGTGTAAATATGTGAATGTATCTCTACTGAATGTCTGAATGTGAATCTATGAATGTGTGAGTGTCTCTCTTCTGCGAGTGTGAATGTGCCTCTGAATGTGTCTCTACCGAATGCGTGAATCCCCCTCTGACTTCTGTACTCTAGTTTTTCTACTACATCGCCACGCCTTTCGCTAAATTAAATTCCCTTGTATTTTATCTATTTTCGTGTTGTACTTTCATCATTGGTTATCCTAAAATTATTATTTATATCTAAGTTCTCCTGATTCGTTAACTTTTATCCGAAGACCATTGGCTAGAATTATTCTTTCCCCCTTGATCTAATGTCTTCCCACGAACTTGAATTTTCCCAGAACAAGCTGTCATAAATTTCGGCCCTTTCCTTACATTCTGATTTCTATTGAAAATCTTTTGCCTTCCTTAGTTTGTAGATTCCTAAATGTTCCTAGAGATTAAGCACGTGTTTTCGGCTTTCCTGTAATAAAACATTTTCGTCTCCGTTCTGACATTTTCATTTTCTCTTAAATTATTGCTACCTCTGACTTTGTTAAATACTGTCCCGTTACGGCCACATGTTTCTCTTATTGTCAACTTCTAAGTATTTCCTGGGTAGAAGGTTCGTGACCTAACAAAAGATAGTTTACCCTTTCCTCAGCCTTGTCTAAGGAGCGGTCAATGAGTGGAGAGTCGTCAGGTATACATTCTCTTTCTAACATGTTTTACACAAAATGTATACAAAACCCTTTTGTATGTTACAAGTTACAAATTATTTCTATTCCTGTTATGCCTATCTCAAAATGATTTTCTTATATATATATATATATATATATATATATATATATATATATATATATACATAATAATTGTCCTTATCAAATATAATGCCTTTGTAAATATAGCTCTGCAG
This sequence comes from Metallyticus violacea, assembly GCA_030762175.1. NCBI lineage: Eukaryota > Metazoa > Arthropoda > Insecta > Mantodea > Metallyticidae > Metallyticus > Metallyticus violacea. Next base: position 365,776,901 of record CM060846.1, on the reverse strand, counting down.
CCTTTAGATATTAAATTAATAAAGGCAGCATTATTTCCTGCTTCAAGGGGATGTTAGAAAACTAACTGAGAGGAAGATTTCAAAATTTCGGCAGCAATTAAAATTGCCTGTTGCTTTGGCGCAACAACTCGACCGCACAGCAAGAGAACAAAATGACTTCAACCATTGTTGAACTGTGTCCTGCACGTGTTCGTTGGAAGTGAATCATTTGCATTTGAAGGAACGTTTCAACGCCTCAACTTGGGAATCTTCAGGGGTGTAAATAGGGTGCGAGTGTAATTTCCACCTGAAATACTGCAGTTTGGTGTGGTATTGACAGTACAAGACGATACCATATGAGAACAGTCCTGGGCGTTCTGACATTATCGCCCGCCGCAACCTCATTATGTGTTTTAGCTTTCATAGTTGCTCCTCTTTCTCGAAACTTTATGAGCAGCGGAACATGTGATCGAAAAGATATTATCATTATCTTTCATTCTGTCAATGGGACGTGTCTTCACTGCTATCAGTTGTGTTCGACTCATGCGTGAAGTTGAACTGCAATGTCTGGTATACTCCCTTCCTTCCTATGAAACAAAACCTGTCACGTTTCAGTGATAAAGCAAACATTAAAAATTGAATTTTTAAAACTTTTACAATAATTAAATATTTAATTTTCAAACTGTATGCCTCTCGGCGCGCCCCACGACAGTTAAATTATAATTTGTAGACCTTAAAACGTACTAGAAGTAAGTAGAGTGGAAGTGTTTCGTGACACTGCTGATCCATAGTTATATTTTAGTTCCCATGTTGCCAATCTGAGAAATTTATACCTTGTTTCACAAAGTGTTTGTCCGCTTTTCAGAGACAAGTCAGGAAAATAAACTCAAAATATTAATGAAAGCTTGCAAGGTATATGAGCAGTAAATGCACCAATTAGATTTTCTGACAGGATAACGTTCATACATAGATAATTACAGCAGTGGGAAACAGTGGCAACCACAGTAACCAAACCAGCGAGAAAGAATTTAGAACAACTTGAAAGAGATCCAAATTCAAGGAGAAAAACTTAAGAGGTGAAGGTGCATTCTATACGGCTGGGTAATTTTAACCTAATTGAGAATAGTGAACATAGTTTTAGAACTTTTTACAGATCCATACATGATTGTTTTAGCATTTAAGAAATTCCCTATTTTTCATAATATAAAATCTGCGTGACAGTACTTTCGGATAATAAGAACTGAATTTGACCACACCTAAATAAAAAGTAAATAAATAAAGGATAAGAGAAAGTTGTGTATCTATTAAGGAAATTTGCCCTAAAACACTTCTAAAATTACATATAAAGAAAGTAATTATTGTTACATACAAACGTGTGCCACAACATTACAGTTCCAACAATGTTTCAGTGCATTCATCGCATAAAGACTTTTGTTTGAAGAAGAATTTTTCAAACTAAATATAAAAATTTACAATGAGTTGAACATATAACCATTAACACAAATATTTTAGTTTTAGCTTCAAGACAAAGATCATTAACTATTTTTTATTGGTAAAGATCGAACTTTGAGCTTTCCCAAAAATAGTGACGATACATACTGACAAACCCTTGTGTTTCTGTACAAGGAGTTTCTACTCTTTAAGATTCAGAAAACTTGATTCAGCGATATAAAATGTAGCTTACCACTTAACATAGTAAAAATATAATTTTAAATTCCGGTTTTTTTTAAATATATTTTTATTTGTGCAGACATACGTGGCAGACATCTTCCTAGCGCAGAGCTGGAGAGACCCCAGGCTTCGGCTACCAGAGTATATGAGTGAAGACTATAGAATACTGGATGTGGAGTGGTTGCACGACATTTGGAGGCCAGACTGCTTCTTCAAGAACGCAAAGAAAGTTACTTTCCACGAAATGAGCATCCCGAACCATTATCTCTGGCTCTATCACGACAAGACGCTTCTATATATGTCCAAGTAAGTTGTCTCTGCAGTATTACATGATTATGTAGAGTGATTAGTGATTTTCTTCGTATTTCTGTGAGCTAGCAAATAATATCTAACTGAGAAAACAGAAGAAGCTTCATGAAGCGTACGATATCATAGCAGATGCTTTCAATGCTCTCTATTTGGAATGGATTTTAGTGTTAGATAATGTTTCTATTTACTCGCGTTGCAAAATGTGAAGATCACAATATGTTATGAACTGCACAGTAAAAATTAGTACCAGCATAATATTTACTGCTGGTAAATGTAAGAAAAATGTAAAAACAAGTACAGTGACATCCGTTGATGACAACATAATCACGCAGTAGGAGATACCGCGACTGTCCCTTAGAGAACTGCGTTTAATCTCCCCTGTACCAATATTAGACGTAGAAATAATGGGCAACGAAATTATATTTCCGATTAAAAGTTTAAAAATGGAGACGTATCCGGAATTGAAGGAATTTCAGCTGAAATCATAAAATTCTCTTTAGTAGTACCGAAAGTAACAAACGTCCTGCTAATCGCATTTAGTAGATTATTTCATGGAGAGAGATATCCGGAAGCATGGTCAATGGCGATGATACAGCCGATATTCAAAGGCAAGGGTAACCCATGCACGCCAGAGAACTACAGGAGTGTATCGCTATTATCTGTGTTAAGTAAAGCATACTGCAAGATCATGTATGACCGAATAAGGGAGATGGGATAACGAATACAATAAAATATCTACGTATCAAGCAGGTTGCAGGAAAGGGCGTTCTACGGTGTATAATATTCGTTTTAAAGACGCTAATATATATAAACTTAAAAATAAAACGGGGTAAATAACACAGCGTATATGTTGATTTTAAAATAGCCTTTGACAGTGTTCAGAGAGATGCTTTGTGGGTAAAACTGTGTCATAAAGGTGTCTTCAACAAAATGATAAAAGTTTGATGCAGATATACAGAGATATGAAATTCGGTGTTAATTTTTATTATTTATGGACACTTTTTATCATCTCAGGTCATCAGCGTAATCAGTATTTAGACAGATCAACACAGTATATCGGAATGTAAATCAGCCAGTAGAGCAGTTTGTCAGGGACGTATTCTATGCCCGTTATTGTTTAATCTATTTATAGATGATATCTCGGATGCACTGTTAGCGGAGGAAATGAATGCTCCTGAAGTAAATGGTACATGCATTCCTGTACTTTTGTATGACGACAATCTAATTCTTTTATCTCTAACAAGAGATAGTTTGTAGAAATACATTCACATCCTAGAAGAGTATTGACTGAAATGGGGTAGGGTAGTAAATGTTAACAAAAAAAAATACTTTTAAAAAGGGCTACGTGTATAGTAGAGACGAAAAATGGTTCAACAGTGAATAAGAAACACAAAATGTTAAAAATGTTTGTTACTTGGGAGTAACCTTTAATATGAGTAGGAAATGTAATAAGCACTTGTCTGTTATTAATTATAAAACACGAGGTCAACTAAATGAGTAACATGTTCTGACACACGTTCCAGACATACCAGTAGATACACTAGAGAGAGTGTACAATGCTGTGATTAAGTCTATTCTGTTATATGGAAGTGAAATACAGGGATGGGGGAGAGCTGAACATGTAAATAAATTCAAGTCGATTTTTGGGAAAGGGTTCTCGGGCTCTCCAAAGAACGTCAAACTGTGGGTCACGAGGAAGGTGGATTGTTATGAAGATACGGTTAATAGTAAAACAAGGACGTTGAAATACTGACTTAGACTAACGCAGGGAGACCAGACACACTCCGTGCTAAATGCTATAGACACCAGATGCAAAATAGAACACCAACGTTTTGTACTGCAGGGGTGGGAAAGGGAATTGGCCTGGGTCTAATATGGCAACGAGGCATTAAAAATAATTAAAAACATGTGGAAAGGTTAAAAAAAAAAGACTTGAGGATATCAGCAGGCAGGAAATCGAGGCAGAGTGTGACACGAAAGGCTCCTTGAGTCTATCGAATGAGTTTAAATTAACCCGGGGTAAGGAGGTATATTTGCTCGTTCTAGAGCGAAAGACGAGATCAGGAATGACCTGGTTTAAACTGGGAAGATGGAAGACTAAAAAATTAACAGATAGTTCTGATAAGAGAACCTGCCCATTTTGTGCAGGGGATGAGAAATAGGCATATGCTCTGGCCGAATGTACCCACTGGGAACACCTGAGAAAAACGCTGTTTCCTGAAAAAAAAAAATTAAAGGCAATTAGAGGTCGATTAGCATGCTGGAACCTGTTTGCCAACAACGCTAATTGGTTGAATATGGGCATTTTCCTAGTCAAAGTGCGCGTAGCTAAAAGCAATTTATTTTCTGATTAGAACGCAATAACTAGTGTAATTATGAATAATATGTAATGTTTCCATTCATACATCTGTAAATACCGTTATTCATATTTTCTAATGTTTACCACTACCACTACCACTACCACTACCACTACCACTACCACTACCACTACCACTACCACTACCACTACCACTACCACTACCACTACCACTACTACTACTACTATTTGTTCCTGCATCTAATTGTGTATCTTAAGCATGTACGGTCTGCGGCCCATGTGTATATAGACACACCAGCACTGCCATGGCTATGATCGGAATTCTGACTTGAGCAACTTGAAAGGATGGATTCCATTTTAAGAAAGGAAAATAATTGTCTTCTCGAAACACAAAAAGTATTGATAGATCTCTGTGGATGGTAAGTAACTTCCTGAAGCTAGGGAGTATTATGGAAGCAGCATTCACTTGTCAACATTATCCAGGATAGTCACTCAACGCAATATGTTGAAATACGATACTAAAGAAACAGCAGTCGTGTATGACAGAAAATAATTGATTGGAAGTAAGGATGAGCTTGTATAGTTCAGCCATGAAAGAAGTTCAACTTTTAATATAACCTTAGCAAAGAAGCGGAAGAATTTCTGAGACAGCAAGGATAGGCTTTGAAGGTGTTGGGGATTCAGGTACCAAGACCTTTCCCAAGACTGCCACACTGCTTTAAGATCGCCTTGAAGGAATAGTTGGTGCCGAGTGTCCAATTTTCCAGCAAAGTATAGCAACTATCCACCTTGCCATATCTACAAGAGATTGGTTTCATCGCATCAACGGAATTATTAGTTAACTGTTCCGAACTTTTTTCTACGGAGCACTGTGTGCATCGTTTATGAAGGAGGAAAGTTCCAAGGAATTAAATCTTATTTCTGTATGGATAGACTAAACTTTCTGCATTACAGAATCTTGCGTGACTGATCGTGTGTTTCACTAGGAGATACAAAATTCATTCATGACATATTAATAGAATGTGATCTTATTACTCTGTGACATCAGATTTACTGAACTTACTTCTATTATTTATGAAAGTTTCAATCATACATTTTTATACTTGTACTATATGGTTTAAACTTGCTAAATATTAATGTTTACATAAAATTTCTAGTTTGATACTATTGCACAGAACATTATAGTGTTATCATTTTGCAGGAAATCTGGGAGTTCTTCGACGAATTGCGTTAATGAGCTCGTCTATTGTTTTAGGGTTACACATAAAACCACAAAACCTTGATTTTTAATCTTCCTTCAAATAAAAGTTACAAGGCGTTATTTAAGGCAGTTTGTTGATCATAACCCTGGTATTTTTTGGCCTGAGAAAATATTACGCTTTACCTTCGTAGGCTATATACGCGTGTTTTAACCTTTGGCTGGAATATTTTGTTTAAATGAATTGATTAGAAATGACGGTCCCTTGAAAAATAATCAGTAAGTAACCTACAATATGTCTTCACGCTTTTTTTTAAGATACTTGGCTTCCGGGCGCTGCCGCGTCCTGATGGTGTAAACTAAATTCTTTCCTGACGTTTCGTATTGACCAAGCGTTGATGAGTGTACGCCTCCAATAGCTTTGTTGAAGCATGTCTATGGGGAAACGTTTGCATTGAATTTATTTTACACCATCAAGACACGACAGCACCCGGACACCTGCCAGGAAAGCCTGCGATTTCACATGTTTTTTATTTGTGCATATTTCTCACATGGTCCTAATCTGCGGTGCATTACAGACATCAAAACAACAAAATAACTTCTATGAAGTCAATAAATTATTAAATATGCTATAAAGTCTGTATCACAACATTCAAGTACTTTCATATTTATAAGAAAGTCACCAGCTCCGGATTTTCTGTCTGGTGTTGCAGCAGTTGCTAGATATAGTTACTTTTTTAAATTTTTATTCAATTCAATATAATCATTCTTAACAGGCCACCTCAATATTGTTTCACTGGGACCGGGCTTAAAGTATGTAACTGTCCTAATCTATTCCTTAAATCGTTAATTTTGGGAAAAAAAAAAAAACACGAAATAGAGTATTAGTAAAATCTACTGTACATTAGGTAAATACAAGGTAATATTACGAATATATTGGTGGACAGAGTTCAAATATTACGAAAATTGTGTCACAAATTATATAATTTTCCCCTTTTTCAGACGCAAGGAACTCTCGAATCCTTTGTACCACACTAGTATATATAACAAGTTGCTACACTAGCAGTATATATATCGGTCCTGGTGGTGTAGTGGTTACCATAGTAGTAGTAGTAGCCTCTTAAACCCAAGATCGCGGGTTCGAACCCAGCCAGGACCGATGGATTTTTTCGGGCGTAAAAATCCTAAGTATGGCTTCCTTCGGAAGGGAAGTAAAGCCGTTGGTACCGTGTCGTACGTTTACGACACGATAAAGAACCTCAAGGCTGAAAGAGAGGCCTCTGAGCAAAATTTGTCGGCCGTTTCACGCCCTGAGTTGAATGGGAAGCTGATGATCTGAGATGTTAACGAGCGTACGTAAATAAATCAATAAAAAAAAAAAAGAGCAGTATTTGTCAGATATCAACTGATGTGGTTCAAAATGTGTGCTTCTCATGGAGGCATATAATTTGATTTTAATTGTTGAAAAAACTTTCAAATGCATGTAGGAAATTGTTACAGTTTATCAGCTATGATAAAGTATAGCAGGTGAAAATGTTATCAGTTTGTTCAAATGAGTGTTTTAAGTTAAAAAGTGGAGGGATTATTTTTATTATTATTTTACATTTGTATTTTATAGATCATTAATCAATTCGAATCGTGTTCAAAAGTTATTATGCTTACCGAGCAGAAAGTATGCTTTTCAATCACGAAGCGAAACAGGCAAAATTAAACGCCACTTAATATGTTGCACGACGCTCTCACGAGCTCCATTACCGATATTGTAGTTACTGTTTTTGCGAGAGTTACTAGACAGCGTTTAGACACGTAACAATAATTATCATAAGCAATTCATTGTTCGCTAGACTTCTCTTGTACATTCTGCACGACTGTTCTCGAAGTAGTTGTTGAAATCTTCTTAGACAGCAACAGTTACTTAGATTGGTGGAGGTTTCTTCACGTTTTAGGTAATAAAGAAGTCATACTGTTCTTGGCATTTCTCAGAAAACTTTAGCTAGATAAACTTCCCAATACCACTTTGCAGTGACTGCCCTGGCTCCTCAGCATAACAGGGCAATGTTCCATTCTGTTCTGCCTTCGACCATTTCGAAGTTTTCCTCACTCATTATTGTTACAAGTTAAAGGAATCGCTCGCCTTAAACACCATGCCATTTTCACATTTTCTTTCATTATCTCCACCAAGGAAACACTTTTCTGAACCACTATCACCTACCATAGATTTTCTTAAATTTCTCAATTCAAACTCTGTGGTCTAGTGAAAGTTTTGGCAGATGATGGACAAAGTTCCGAGATGCGTATATTAGAAATTCAAATGGCTCTGGCACGTTTAACTCCCATTTAATTTTAAAACCATAAACAAACATTGTTTCCTCTCGAGATCCATTTTACACGCATTGATATCAAATTCCCTGACAAATTCAACAGCCTACGTATCAGAGCCAACTGAACCGAACCCACTTTCAGAACATGACTTTCCTATCGACAGAATATCCATCTTTTCTAGTTACCCTATTAATGTTGTTAAAGACAAAAAAAAAAAAAAAAAAAAAAAAAAAAAAAAATAAATAAATAAATAAAAAAAATAAAACTTGCTTTCGTGATGCTTCCAACTGTTCTCATTCTTTTATGCAGTGATCGGAGTATTGCCAATGATAGTATGCATAAAAATATATTACCATTACACGGTATTAGAATAACCGTGTAGTGAAAGTGAAAGTGAATTTTCATTTAGCACGTAATATCTACTTACTTTATCATCTGTCATAGGTGAGTCATACATCTGGGATAAGATTAGCCTATTCATTCTTCGTTGAACGTCCTCAGGTATGCTAGAAAGAGAGTAATTTGTTGTTTTTGATTTAATCATGTAATGCTTACTACAAGGTCTTAATGTGGGTTTTGTAGAGCTCTGAGAAGTTCTTTACTGTAATACGATGCTTCTTTATAGAATGTACAATCGCCCTTGCGTAAAACGTTTAAGGTATCATACATGTTTTCGATTATTTTATCTAAAAATACCCTTCCTCCAGTGTGCTGCTGGTTCGAGAATTTGTAAGCTGGTGTCCAACGAAATTAAAAGTTTCATCTAGTGTATATGTTAAGTAAGAGTGCCTACTTTATTTTGTTTTATTTCTTCCTTCATCCATCCCTCTCCGTTTCTCTCTCTTTTTCTTTTCCTTTTCCCCCCTTTTCCATCACTCTTTCTTATTTACTAACTTCCTGTTTACCTATCCATCCTTCCATCCATCCACCCATTCAATTTCTTTCTTTCTTTCTTTCTTTCTTTCTTTCTTTCTTTCTTTTCTTTCTTTACTTTTCACACTGTTCTTTCTTTTTTATGTTTCTTTCTATCTAGTTCTTTTCTATCATATTTTTAATTCTGATTCTCTCTCCTTTTTCTTTCTTTCCTTCTTTCTTCCTTACTTTCTTTCTATCAGTGAGAAAGAAAGGTCTACCATTCGTTCGTTTTTTCGTTCTTTCTCATTTTCTACCTATATATCTACTTACTCATCTACCTACCTATTTATCGTAACAGTTTACCTGCCTACGCTATCTACATTACATTACCTACCTCCATATCTAACCTAACTACTTTCTTGGTTATATTATAGACCACACCACTAGTTCCTTCCTTTACCAATTCCCTTCCCAGTTTATCATTTCATTTCATGTATCATCAGCGTCCACCGCCTGCGGTGCCTCAGTAGTAAAAACGGGCGTTAAACACTATTAAAAATACTAATCTACCCGTTCCTCTACCTATTTATCTAACTACCTACCCAATCCCACTAACAAACATACCCTACCTGTCTACCCTATCTTCCCTACTAAATATTTACCAACCTACCACCTACCTATTTTTCTCTTACCTCTGTCTCTTTCTTTTCTGTCCATCTTTCTTTCTCTTTTTTATATTTCTCTTTATATTCCTCTTCTTTAATTTTGTTTCTCTTTCTCTCTTTTTTACCGTCAATCGGCCATATTCCTTTCTCATCTTTTGCTACTCAATCGCGCAATTCTCTCAGTGACTACTGAGGTACTAATTTTTTCCAACGCCTGTATGCTATATGTGTATAAGTATTTTCAGCATTTGGGATCAGCATTGGTTCATGCTTTGGCCATTCCTTTTCTCTTTCTCTTAAAAATGAACATTTCAAGAACACGCGCATATGTTAAAAATTTAAAACTCTTAGATCTCTACTTTATGAAGGAAATCTCAAAAAGAGCTGTAAACCTAGTGAGAAAATTCAATCTTGCAAATATACGTTTATCTTCTGTTTTTGTTTATCTTCTGTATTTGTTTATCTTCTGTTTTTGTTTATATTCTGTTTTTGTTTATCTTCTGTATTTGTTTATCTTCTGTTTTTGTTTATCTTCTGTTTTTGTTTTCCAGATTGACGCTCGTATTATCCTGCGCCATGAAGTTTGAGTCATACCCACATGACACTCAAATCTGCATGATGATGATAGAAAGCCGTAAGTTTGTTGCAATATCTTCGTAATTTATAGTTATAGATTAGTAATTATATAAATATACTCACACTTGCGGGTATAATATACACAATTGAACAATGCGCATCATTTCAATATGCTAATATGGATCATGATTTACACAAGGAACACTTAAGATTAAAGCTACCAATTTTGAATTATTTAGTTTAAATTTTCGGGATAAATACACACAGAAATTAAACCTCATATCAGTCAATAGATTGCTTCTGTTTCTCAAGGAGCATTATAATCAGCGTTAAATAGCTTTTTACAGAGGTGCGTCGTCGTGCTCCGCGTAAATTATTTGTGGACATCAAAGGTATAACATACTCCTGTAATCGTTAAGCAACACTGTGAAAAGAAAATGGCGTTTTTCCCCCACTTTATCGCTCACTGAAGAGCGGTTAACATTTTATCGCGGTAAAGTGTCGGCTAATTCGAAACCGAGCTTGGTGCACCAGAAATATGACTTTACCGTGATATACTGAAAACTGAAGTTGGGTCACATGAGCATTTATGTGTTCAAAAATAATCAATAGAGGCGAATTAATGACCTGGTGTAATAACATATCCATATTATCATCGTGGTCCACATTTCTGTTTAAGAACTGGGTGACAATCCTTCCACACAAGATTGCGACTGAAAAATGTTCTATTTTGGAGTACTGGAAGTCCTGAACCGCACATGTGAGAATGCACTCTCCTTAAGGAGGAAATGCGAGGTGTTCAGCAACAGAAAAGGTTACTTATCATTAAATATACAGACAACAAGTGATTCAAATCTCACGGGAAATCTTTTCCTAGGTTTTTGATTTTCGTTAAAAGTCACTCTGTTTGTTTTTATTTTCTGTAACTGCTTTGTACGTTTGTGCCATATCTAAAAGCACGAAATTCTACTCCTCATTTAAATTTGGCACTCTTGGAGGTGTAGTTGCTTTATTTTCCATATTACCACTAAAACTGAAATACACAAAAAAATAATTACGGCCACCTGACAGGAATTAACATCGTTCAGGATTGCAAAAATAGCGCGAGATCTTAATATGGCAGGTGTCCAGTTTGTAAGAAGGGAACAATCTCTGGATTGAGTATTGTTTTATTCTTATTGTATACCTGTATGACCCCGGGCCTTATAGACCTTATAGCGTCTAAAGTATCTCCAACAATTTTAAAAATACCAATAGAGCTTTATGGTGTAATGAAAATTAACATAATAGAAAAGATGTTAAGAAAAACAGTGAACTATGAGATATTAATAGTTCTATTTATAATATTAAATGGTTGACATATCTGAAACAGATATCACAATTAAATGAAATAAAGGTCGCAGCTGCCTAAAATGCAAACAAGGGGGGAAAATACTATGGTGGCGTACACTTCATTACTGACTTTATGTGGTTTATTGAAACTTCCTAATTTTACATCTGCATAGAATATTGTTTTATAGACTATGTAAGGTTCTCTCAGTCCATTATGTTATTAGTGTTGGCTTGGCAGAAATAAGTAAATATATTACAAGAAATGTAATTACTGAGGAAATAATTATCGGTCCAAAATGTAATTTTTTCACATCAGGCTATATTCTATGGTTGCATAAACGTGAGTTAAAATGGGCAATTTAAATGAATATTCCATATATTTTATCGTAAAAATTATTTGCTCGACACTGACATCTAGCACGAGTTCATCGCATACGAATAGGCCGAGAGAGATTGAATGTTTGTACGGCTCTACTTAAGAGGGGGAAAGACATACGTTTTTAAAACCATAACAAATGTTTTCTCTTTTGTCACAGTATCCCATACAGTGCACGACCTCGTTTTCATATGGAACATGACGGATCCGCTGGTTGTGAACCCAGATATTGAACTGCCTCAGTTAGATATCTCCAATAACTACACTGCCGACTGTACAATAGAATACTCAACAGGTACGTTTCTTCAGCTGATAACCGAACCATATTATATACAAATAAATACTGAGAATTATTAGATTATTTATCCTATCACTATAATGCTCTATTCATATATTTTGCTACATTTAAATATTTTAGTGTGATGGATGCAATTTTTGAAATAGAAAGTATGATAAATTTCAAAACCAAACAATATTACTTACATCCTTTAAATAAACTATTATTTAGGTTATATTCACTTTCGTTAAGGTCCCACAAAAGTAGGATATGTGGGCTTATTACAACATTGTAGATTTTTTTTAAAACTTTCAAAGTTTTTGTTTAGAGAACAAGATGTTCGCGATGTACCCAAGTTTCATATCATATATTACATTATGAAAATACCCAAAACCGTTCAATGGATTTTTTTCTAAATTTAATAATAATGTACAATAATTATTGGGCATTATTAGATGATTTAATTTTGTCAAGAAAATACAGATTATTTTTAAAATTTATTTTTAATTTTTTAAAATATATTTCGCCTAAAAGAGGGCAATTTTAAAGTATCTTTTCCTCAGAAACTGTAGCCAGTACACCTGTGATTTTTAATGTGCTTTACGATTCTCACTAAGAAACAAGACATTATAGACCTATAGTTTTTATATAAAACATGTCCGCTTGCACAGCATTTTACTTCTCGGCAACTAGGTGTACCATGTCGGTGGCTCCCTTACTTCAACTCCGCTTCTGTCATGTCACTGAACGTTGCTTTCTGCGCTTGTTCCTTATCATTATCATGACAGTATACATCATTCGCTAACATGGCTGAATAGTTGGCTCTAGGAACGCATTGTTGTATGTAAACTTATTTTAAATACAAGCTTGCTCGTTATGTGCGCGTGGAATTTATTCAGAATTTTCCTGATCAATTGCCTCTTAAATTTGAGATATTGTGCACACATTTAAACTTATGGTTCAGCGCGTAAAAAAAAAAAAAAAATACAAGCGAAAACACAGTTTTAGCAAACTAGACAAAATTAGCGCAAATCCTGAACGTTCGTCAACAAATTCATTCTCAAAATTAGCACAAGAAATATTGCTGTGGCTGATCTTAATGGAGTTAATTAGAATATGCTTTAGCCGATGAAGGGGGAGATGATAATTCCAGCCTCTCATATAAGGTAAGATTGTATATACGTTTTAGGAAGCGGAGTTGATATATAAATATCACCAGCTTTGGCACGCATAGCAGTGTAGACATAATCACCCCATGAGAGTCAATGTTTATAAATAAAGCCTAGTATTATATATGTATATATATATATATATATGTGTGTGTGTGTGTGTGTGTGTGTGTTATAAAATGTGTAGGAAAAAACTAAATATTGAAAAAATATGAAAAATATTAATGCCTATTTCTTTTCGGTTTTAATAGTGGCATTTTAATAGTGGATTTATACTCCAATTATTAAGATCTTAAAAGCATAAACAAAAATTGAAAGATGTACCTGCTATAGTATTTGAGAAAAGGCTACATTAACATGCCCCACTTATGCTCCATTATTTTAAAATATTTATTTTTAAAATATTTTATAAAATAATTTATATTTAATATGACAAAAACCTAATAAACACGTTGTTGTACTTATACATTTTTCAAAAAATCAAAATTTTCTAACGTATTTGAAAATGTGATATCTGAATGTGAAATGCGGATACATTGTAACATCTCAAGAGACTCCGAACAGTTTAAAATCCAGTAAATTTCAGTTATTTTTCTTTTCTCTCTATTTTACTTTTTACAGAATTGTTTCTTTCCAGTAACGTAGAATTCATATGCCTCATTAGCCTGTGATCGTTGTTTGTTTACAAAAGTATTGCAAAATTAGTTTAGACACTGAATTTGATATCGTTTATTGTTTTGTTTGCTGAAGGTTGGTATTTGTGCTATGAACTCACTATCAACGTAAATATTTCTCGGAAAAGAGATTACCTAGGAAATATATTACCATTATCTTTTGTGTGACAGTTTTATTTTGTGCATCATAGATAACAGATAAAGCTCCAATTTATAAATGAGTATATTATGATGGTGTCACAAGATAGGAAAGCTTCAATTATCATTCGTGACACCGCGAACAAAGCACTTTCGTCATAAACGCGGAATGTTTGCAACGAAGATTATCTCAATATTGTACTTCAACTTAAAATTCATTATAACTGTATTTTAAATAATTCATTGACTAGTAATGTTTGTTCCACATTAAATGCAAATAACTTTTTACATGTTTTATAGATTTATGTTAAAGTAAATAGTTTGGAGTTATTAACAAGCAGAATTTCCGGTAGAATCTCAATACACGTTTTCTAACAGGATTGCAGATCTACAAAGGACCTTCCAACTTGCAATAACAATGCGACACTAGGGACTTTTGAAGGCTACAGGAACACATAATGTTCACAAATTTATTTTATACCTGTCAACTGACACTAGACTTTTTCGTTTCTTTATTCACACTCAAGTTGAATTGCTTTTATGGGATTATAAAGAAATTCTTAAATGTATTACTGCAATGAAACCGCTAACTATTATCTCAAAAGGGTTTAAAACATATCTAACTACGAAATATAACTTAGATAAATTCACTTAAATTTTATTATATTATGTAAATACATATAATGTTACTTCTCTTTTATATTAAATTCTATTAGGATAAAACATTACATTTTCATTGCAGGTATAAATACTATTTTATAATTATTTATTCAAAGATAAAATTATAACAAAAATAGCTTTAAATATATCATTAGTTATTCCAAATTAATATTATATGTCATGGTTTACACATACTAAATGTTAAAAGTTTTAGTATTTTGTGTTGCTCCTCTCTTGCTAAGTTACATTTCGGTGATTCATATAAGCAGTGCAGCAGTTTTAATGAAGAGTCCTTATTTATATCCACAAACTGACTCTATTTTGAGCAATTCGAATAGTTTCAATTTAAAGTACGTTCTTTTGCAATAAACACTTTTGTCGAGATAATTTAAATAATTCGTCCTCATATCTGCAAGAATTGGTACTTCCTTCGGAAGGGAAGTAAAGCCGTGGGTCCCGTGTCGTACATTTACGGCACGAAAAAGAACATCAAGCCTGAAAGAGAGGCCTCTGAGCAAAATTTGTCGGCCATTTCACGCCCTGAGTTGAATGGGACGCTGATGACCTGAGCCGTTAAAGATCGTCCATAAATAAATCAATCAAAAAAAAAAAAAAAAAGAATTGGTACCTAAGCAACTCTTAACTGCCATATATAACTACTGAAATGGATTAATTATGCGATTTAAACAATATTTGCACATAGGAAATTATTTTTGTAGAACTTGAAAAGAAGTTCATCAATCTCTCTGACTTCTCCCTTATTGTATTTACATTTTATTGAAAAAAGTATGCTTTTTTGACACTGGCATTAATTTATATTTTTAAACAGTTCAAGTTAAATGGGAAACTGCTTATAACGTCGCGAGGATAACTTCGTTCTGTAATGTGTAAATATGGAGCATTTCCTTGGGAAATAAGTTGTGATGTGAGTTAGGGTACATGACGTCAGGGGAAGGGACTAAAATTTGTGACTGAATGCCAGACGTGGCTGTAATCTGGCTGTAATTAACATTGGAACGCTATGTAGAGCTCAGGATCTGCTATATCGTATGGTTTATGCCAAGGAAACTTTGCTTCCAAGGCAGAAAATCCTCCCATCAATAGTAATCTGTCTTTCCCTGTATGTATGCCGTGGCAGAACTGGAAAAACTTCTATCGTAACATCATTGGTAATTAATACAGTACTGAGAAGGGTTTTGGTTTTGAAAATTAGAAATTTGTCGTGGTACAAATGCATTATAATTACATCATATTATCCGAAATTGTGACCTATTTCCAAACTAGCTTTTTAATTGTTTCAGTAGGTAAATCACTAGAAGAACTTCGAAAAGATCACAGACTTTAACAAAGACGGAACTTAATAGTGATACAGAGCATATTGCTATTGTATGAAATGTGGGTTCACGGTTTAGACGTTTGTGCTTTTTATTTTGTTGCTTATTTTTCAGGTTACTGATTGGTGTTTATTTATTTTTATTTTGTAGTTACCAGGGTCTTTTCATAAGCTTGATAATGATTTACTTTCTTCCGAAAATGAGTAAATAGGTGAAATGTGCATATCTTTGGAACTCTACACTAATCATATCTGAACGCTACCTCCAGATGGCAGTATATGTGTTGTGTGCCCTAGGAAACAGTACAGACGTTTAGAATGTTACCGACATCGTTCAAAGATGGAAGTGAATGAAGTAGAGCAACAGTCCCATATCAGCGGCGGCTCGTGACAACATAAGCCCAGAGTACACAATGTTATCATTGCAGCAGCTACTGCTGAATATAGATTGCAAGCTTCTAAAGTGATAATAACTAGCATTAACGTTAATACATGCACAACAGAGAAAGAGAGAGTTTAATAAAAACGTCATAGTATGCACATATTAAAAATTAATTACCGTGATTTTCAGTCAACTAACTAATCAATGACCTTGTAATTAAAGTCTTCAGGATGAAGTTTAACTACTTCCCATGATTCAAAATCACAATTTTTACTCAAACAACGTTCGGAGTTAGTGTATCAGGTTTGGCAGCACAGAAAAAGGCTTAGAATGTAAATTTGTATGGCGTTCACTTTCTTAACATGCAGTTAACACAAAACTACTTCATGAATATTCACGAAACTTCACTAGCCTGTCATTGAGGAACTATTCAAAGCACAATATAAGTTGACGCTCTTCTACTGCGACCAAAAGACCGAGTATCGATCCTGGAGTACTCTTCAAATGTAAAATTGTTTGACATGGAAGCAACGGAAATTTTTCTCATATTTAATATACAGGTGTATGACTGTTGCCATTAATATTCTGACCGCCACGAGTGGCCGAGGTCGTTAAGGCGCGGACTTGTGAGCGGGAGGTCTGGGGTTCGATTCCCACCAGGAGTGAGGTTTTTCCAGGTTTTTCTCAGTCCTCATAAATGGCAAATGCCAAGGAGGTCCCTAAACTTAGGCTTGGAACACTTTCTTCCTTAAAAATAAAACATAAATAAAATATAAAAAATTAAAATCCTTTCTCAATTTATCATTTCATCTCATGTATCATCTGTATGCACCGCCTGTGATGCCTCAGTCGTAAAAACGGCTGTTAACACTATTTTAATCAATATTCTACTTCACTATAATTATCTAATAGGCGTTTAAAACATTTCAATGAACTTTGTAACACAACAGCAATCGGTCATATAAAACTGGAGGCTATCCTGGAAATGCACATGACGAGAAATGACGTTTCTGGCAGTGCATGCACCTAATAGCTCTAGGCGAGAAGTTCCACCTACCGCTTCCTCTCAGCTCCCTCGGTCAAAACACTCCTCAAAGTCACTGAGAAATAAGAGCGTTTCCTAACCAATAACTGCAAACACAACATCAGATGGAACAGAGACCTCCCCTGCAGTCATTGCTGTTTTTTATTTTACGCAAAAAAAAAAAGTAATAGTATAAGAACTTAAACGTTGAAATTGTTGAATTGTTGGGGGTAGAGCAAACCTTCAAGCTCCTTGAGGTGTCGTCCCTGTATTCCTCATCGAAAAAATGCACGAGTGACGTGCCAAGCTCCGTTAAACGTTGGGTGATCGTGCTCTGTCATTGTGGGCACTAATAACCGCGGCAGTTTTGCGTCCTTAAACAATAATAATCATCACCTGTCCTAATGTACAGAGCAGGCATTGAAGAATCGCGTATTAACTGTAGACCTGCTTGTAATGGAAGTAGTGCAGACGTGTCAGCGATGGAAATGGAAGAGAGACGCTGGGCAGTGAAGAATATCTTCTTGCATACTGGTATTTTACACAAGATCAGAAGTGTACGCGTTATGAGACGTGTCGTGTTCATCTGGAACGATTTAATTGGGAAGGACCATCTATCAGTGAAACCTGGACAACAGCACAGGAGGCTTGTGGTATATTCTTCAATACGTATGCTTAATACTGTAAATCCATCCCTTACAAACGTTATGCTCATTTGTAAAATTCTTGTCTATCATCTTGACATTGAACGTACCCTGTCGGTTGTAGTGGACTGTGGTAACTGTGGTAACTCCTAGACCCAAGGTCGCGGGTTCAATCCCAGATTTTTTCTAGCGCAGGTGCATAAATCCTAAGTATGACTTCCTTCGGAAGGGAAGTAAAGCCGTGTGTTTTGTATCTACATTTACGGCACGTAGAAAACCTCAAGCCTCTGAGGAAACTTTATCGGCCTTTTCACGCCCTAAATTGAGTGGGATACCGATGACCTGGGATGTTAAAAAGCGTCCGTAAATAAAACCAATTAAATAAAAAAAATGAACATGTCTGTATTACAAGAGATTTCTGCAGTATCGCCTGGAAGAAACAGCCGGAACTGCTAGACAAAATCATGATAAAACTAATTCTTCTGCAAGAATCTCCTACGATAGTGGGGATGTGAGATCTTGAAACATTCTTCTTACTCTATGATATAAGTCTGCGAGAATCCTAAAGTTGAAGGTGTTGCGTTGGGGAAAGAAAAAAAAAAAAAAAAAAAAAAAAAACACGACAGCTTCATGGCATTTCGGCGAGAGATGGTACACATACAGCTGATGGATTTTGCCACCTCTGGCAAAGAACTGTGAACAACAAGGGAGACTATTTCGAAGACCATTAGGTGATTAAGATGGCTTTACTTTGCCTTACTTTGTAGGCAAGGTATATTTCCGGATTAAACGACAGTTCTTCGTCGTTTTTTATATCCACAATGTTAACTTCTTAATCCAGAATTCATGTAGTGGTAGTATTTGGAAGAACGCAAGACATGTTTTTAAATGTGTATTCCGTACTATTTAATGTGCTAAGTTATCACATATTTAAAAGAAACGAAATAGTTGCCATGACTTATGGAACGACCCTCATATCAAACTTTTCTAAATCCACATATTCTGTTTATGAGATTCCTGTTAAGATTTTGGTTTTGGACAAATTAAAACGACATGGTATATTGCATATGACTTTTGTATGAAGCAACCAAGTGGAACAACGAGGTCCACTTCTGTCTTTGATTTATTTTTCTAGATTTGGTAGTATGTTGGTGTAATTTATAAAAATAAACAATACTTCACAAGGACAACTAATAATAGATATAATATATTGTAAAAATGCTAACTAACTAGGATTCTTCTCTTTTAGGTAATTTCACCTGCTTAGCAGTTGTGTTCAACTTGAGGCGAAGACTTGGCTATCATCTCTTTCACACTTACATTCCTTCCGCTCTAATTGTCGTAATGTCATGGATCTCGTTTTGGATAAAACCAGAAGCCATACCAGCGCGCGTTACGCTGGGAGTAACATCTCTCCTCACATTGGGTGAGTGTTAATTCCAATATTGACATCCCACAGCATACCCTGACAACATACTTGTAGCATCTGATAGTGCAACAAACTTCATAAAGATGGTGTGATAAAATGGAACGATGAAGGAGGTTAAGGCGAGTCATAAAAAATACGCAACAAAGTTCTTGGAAAGCAAAAATCAGACTTGAAAAATTCGGGTCATGGCCGGGATTCGAAGCACGGAACTTTGGTCTTTCGTACAGACGCCCTAACCAACTGAGCACGAATCTCCTTCATCTGATTATTTAAGGAAGTCTCCGGAATATATCAAATCAAATGAAAGAGGCTTGTAGTTCTTTGCTTAAAGGACACGGTTACCTCAGTTGGCCAAATCATCGGCAGAAGAGACCGAAGTTCCGTGGTTCGAATTCCGCCCGTGACCCAAAATTTTCAAGTCGGATTCTTCCTTTCCAACTAACGTCCTTTACACGGCTTGTGTCAAGAAAAATTCCTATGACAAATTTCCTCTTCATTTATAACATCTTTATCTAAACTTTAATTAAGTATGGCGCAACATGAAAACGAGGATTTTCGCATATTACCTAATCGCATAAAAAATTGTTTGAAATTTAATATCTGAATCTTAAGTAAAAACTATGTATTGAAATTTGGATTTAAGTACCTATCTATAGAATCAACAAAGCAAAAGCGTAATTAAATCCATGAAAAATATTTTAGAAAGGTATTTTATCAACAGAATGAAATATTCTATTATAACAGTACCTAAAAAAAAAAAAAAAAAAAAAATGAAAAAAAAACAATAATAATAATAATAATAATAATAATAATAATAATGCGCATACTCTTGAATTGTTAATTTGTCCATCTGTTCGACTCGGCTCAGCGCGACTCACAAGTCTAAGCACAGATCTTTTTACAATCTTTTAGCCTCATTCCGTCATTACGAAGTTCTCCTTGGCAGAGGTGCGCTGATAGGGGAGCGTTTAAAAGATGTCTAAGTAATGAGTACTACCAAGTTAAAGAACTTAACTATGCATGAATTGTTTTGTTATTTTTTACAAGTAAAAAGAATGCTTTGTATGCACTTGATAATATGGCTTCCAACTGCAAAGGTTTATTTGAATTTTAAGACGTTTGTACTCACACACATGTACACGCACACACATAAAAGTAAAGCTTCAAAATAAATAGAAAATTAATAATTACTTTTAAATAAATATGGGCAATTTTTATTTTATTTTTAGCATTTCACTTTAGAATATTTATTAATGTGGCACTTGTTTCGAAAACAAATATGAGTAATTTACGTTTTTGTGTTTGAGCATAAATGCTTTAAAAATAAAATACGAGGTGGTATCCAGAATATTCGGGACTGGCGCTGCCATCTGGTCAAAAACTTATTTTGAGATTAATGACCGCCGTCACCCTCGAAGTAGTTCCCTTCCACACGTATACACCGGTTCCAGCGATTCTGCCATTTTCCAAGTGCATCTTGGAAGTCGTGTTCTTTGAGGGTGTTTAGCACAGACAGCGTTTCTTCTTGAATTCTCTCAATTGTGTCGAACCGATGTCCTTTCAACTTGATTTTCAGTTTCGGGAATAGAGCAAAGTCGCAGAGTGCCAAAACAGGCGAGTGCGGTGGGTTGGAGGACAACGCCATGTTGTTTTTCGTCAAAAAGCTCCTGGTGAACGGGAATTGTGACAGGGCGCATTATCGTGATGCAACAGCCAGTTCCTTTGTTGCCAAAGTTCGGGCGGTCGTCTCCGCACATTTTCACCGAGCCGTCGCAAAACGTAACAGTAGTACGTGGAAATCACTGTTTGATTTGATGGGACGAATTCTTTGCTCACAATCTCCTGGTATCAAAGGAAACGAGGAGCATGCTCTTGACCTTACTCTTTACTTGTCTCGCTTTTTTGGTCTTTGTGAGTTCTGGCTCTTCCACTGGTAGGATTGTTATTTTGTCTCAGGGTCATAAGCGTACATCCAGTTCTCGTCGCCGGTGACCCTGGACAAGAAGGTTGGGTCATCGGATATGGCCTGACTAAGCTCCGTGCAAACTTCAACACGCTGCGCCTTCTGATGAGCAGTCAGGATCCTTGGTATAAATTTTGCGGCGACACGATGCATGCCCCAATTCATCAGTTAAAATTCATTGGTATGTCCCATAACCAATTCCCGCTTCATGAGCAAGGTCTTCAATGGTTTAACGTTGATCACCACGAACGAGGTGTTGAACTTTGGCAATAATGTCAGGCGTTGTGCAGCTGATGGACGTATCGGTGTGAGCATCGTCTTCAATAGCTGTACGGCTGGCCCTGAACCGAGCATGCCACTCAAACACACGTGTTCTGCTCATGCTTTGTCCCCCAAATATTTTTGAATCATTGCGAGGGTCCCCGTAGCATTTTCCACGAAATTTGCACAGAATTTGATGCAGACTCTCTGTTCTAATCTTGGATCCATCATAAAATCGCCACACACTACACAAAGAGTATCATGAAAAGTACTATAGAATCTCAACACATCTACCCAGCTGCATGAAACTTTAAACACTCACTCATCAGATGTGCTAGTGTTGCCACCTAGCGGTACAAAAGTCTACTGCAACTACTGTCGAGGTGGCAGCACCAGTCCCGAATATTGTGGATACCACCTCGTATATCTTGTTCATTAAAAAATGTATATATACGCATGTGCCATATATTAAACACAAATTTTACTTGCTAAATCTAACAAATAAAAAATTCAAGGATAACGAGGATTCGAACCTACGTAGTTCTTGTAACTAGACACGTGCTTTTATCCGCTCAGCCAGCAGAGCACACGGTTCGAACAAACAAATGTTCTGTTTATGGCATAACTTGAACATGAACTGAAGGCGGCATTGTGAACCCAGTTGATGGTCTTTTTTTTTTTTTTTGTCTACGTTGTACTATAATTTGCCAAGAAGAGGATTACAGAAAATCATGTTATTTTCGGAATTTTTCTGTAGAATACACATATTTATTTTTACTTTTACTAACAGGCATATGCTATTGGCATTCGAATCGTTCTACTTCCTCACCAAGTGAAAGAATTTGGACTCCATATGCTGCATTTGTGCAATCTTGTCAATACTAGAACTCAATTGGAATGAGACTTATGTACCAGGGGGTTACCTCATAGCCAATATAGATTTCCAAAACTTCAGGTCAAGAAGAGCTTTGGAAAGCTTTCAAATAAGTTGTTCAGAAGTTCCTTGGGAACTACATTCTCAATCAAACTACTTCCCCCCAAAAACATTAATATAATTAATGAAGAACAAGGGAAAAGATTGCAGCAAGATATCAAGGACATGGAACGAAGACGCTAAGGTAAATGGAAAGCGTAAAAGGAGAACATCTGCAAGAGAAGTACCAAAAGGAACTGTGAAGGAAAATGAAAAAGCAGTATTAGATATTAATAGACATTAAGTGTTGAGTATATGGTTTCCAAGAATAAATTTGAATTTATAATATAAATTATTATTATTACTTTATTATTATTATTATTATTATTATTATTATTATTATTATTATTATTATTATTATTATTATTATTATTATTATTATTATTATTATTATTATTATTATTATTGCAAAGTACGTGCTTCAACTGCAATGCGTGCATAGCTTTTGCCAATTTTCCTAATTCATTTTGTGAAAAATCCTAACGCGATAGAAAAGTAATCACATTTGAAATCAGGACACCAAACATAATGAATTATTACAAACCATTTGCATTAGTCCAAATTTTGTAGGCCTATTTAATCTGAACCAACTCGCTTTAAAATGTTATGCATACTAAATAAAAAACTATACATTACGGAAAGAATATGAAGGTTTTCGTTGTACGAGATATATTTCTGATAATTTAGTAATCTGGTCTGCATGATAGGCTGCAAAATATTCAACAGTTCAAAATATTCAAGAGAGAGCAATTGAAATCGTAAATTATCAACTCTAGAAATGAATGTTAATTTCACATAATGGAACCGCAGTTAAGCAGCCTTGATTTCAGATATTGTTTGTTATGATAACGGATCTTTTATCGCTTAGCTCTTTGGAGTATAATGCATAATTGCAAAACTTTCCCCTCCTTCTTCCGATACGCACTCACTACACCAGGAATGAGTAATGCAGAGCTTCATTTCTAAATGGTAGATAGCAATCCAGAGTAGTCATAACATAACGATCGATAACGAACTGCGATCTTTCGCTACTGTGCTTTGTGGGCATGGTATGACTCGCATTTGGCTCGGCGTGCCCGCTCCTGTACTACATCCTTTCAGTATTACAAATTACAGAAGTCTGAAAAGCATGGTGATCATATAACATGTGCCCCTTAGCCGATCCATCACTTATTAAGTCTGGTGCATAATGGTGTTGAAAGTTGAACAAACTCTACAGATAACTTAAGAAAATCTTAAGTTGTGTTTACGTGCATTACACTATATATTAAGATTCGATTTTTATGAGGATTTATGCACTATACACATGATCACTATAGATGCACAGTGCCCAGTTTTCCCTCCAGTCTTTGACATAGAAAATTCTATGATAGTACTTAGGACAGGCATTTACAATAAAAATCACTTGGTAATATGGCAGAAAAGAACACTGCTACTTGTCAGTGCTGCCATTCCCTGAATATATGCAAAAATGTACTCCATATGTTTAAGACTTCACATAGCAACATTTCTAGATTGCAGACTCTTCCACCTTCAGAAACAATATTGAGAATTTTCTCAAATATATCAAAAAATGTAAAAATTACTACTATCAGAAATTCTCATCTAAATTGCTAATTTGATTATTAGTTTCCTAAATCAGAAACATGGACAATAACATCCATAGAAAATATATGTTGCTTAACTTCTTGAAAATAGATGATCCAGATATTTTATTGACTTCCTTTTTTCTTGATGTTCCCAAACCTGAGGTTTATTGTTTGGTATTTATATCTCTAACAAAGAATGGACACACAATACTTACTCAGCTACTGGTCTTTAGATTCTTGTCCACGATGAATTGTAATGTCCAATATTTTGAAGAGAGCAAATATTTTTATTTTTTATTGTTTCTGTTAATTAACTTTAAAATGTTATGAATCTTTATTATGTCTTGCAAAGTCATAATTTTAAACTGTTATGTTAATTTGTAATGCATTTATCATGCATTTTAAATTCAACAGCCACACAGAATACCCAGTCACAGCAGTCATTACCACCAGTTTCATATGTTAAAGCCATTGATGTGTGGATGTCTTCATGTTCCGTGTTTGTATTTCTCTCACTTATGGAGTTTGCTGTTGTCAACAATTATATGGGTCCAATAGCCACAAAGGCTATGAAAGGATACTCAGAGGAGGACATTCGATGTGCAGTAGAGGATTTTAAGGTATGTGTCTAAAAATTTGTTGTATTTGTTGCTCCAATAGGCCAATTAAATTTTGCTACTAATTAGATTCTTATTAAATATAATTAAGATAAAAGATGGTATGTTATAAAATTTTATTGTAATTTTTATTATTTATGGATATTTAAAACTCCACCCAAAGCTACTTCATAAAAGTTTTCTAATGTTACTGTAAAATAATACCATGAAGAATTATTGTGTTAGCTGAAGTGTGTACATATTTACTCTTGTTCAGTGCCCAAAATTGGTCACATTAGAACATTATGATGTTTACTGCGAATCCACAGAATAAAATTTAAAGTTGACTGGTTACTAAAGATACTAGTAAAATATTAATTTAACATTGGTGTGAAATATAGGCCTAGAAATAACAGATTAAATCTGAGCAGGAATCATGAGGATATTATACTATTACTTTAAGCAAAGATTTTCTAAGTGGAAGGAACTGTTTGTAATATTTGCTTTTGTAGGAGGATTCTGGAGTAAGATTATGAGAAAAGCGTATGAGAAAACATTAAGTACAGTCAGCAGTTGAAATGGAACTAATTAACATAATCTGAATATACTATAAATTAATTATTTTGTCCCCATTGAACAAATTCAGATTAAATAATTTGCTCAACTCTGGTATTAATGATGGAATTCCTGGTGAGAAGAAACTAGGAATCTACAAAATCAACTGCTTTGAGGACAACAAAGTGTATATTGGCAAAACAAAAAGAAGCATTGGAAATAGGCTCAAAGAAGACTGGAGAAACATCAAGTACAATCATATAGATAAATCAGTGGTTGTACATCTCTTTTGGAGAGATAAACATGATATAGAAATGGAAATGAAATTATTGAAATTTGAGATAGACTGAGCTGGGAATACTGGAAAAAAACTTTTATAAAATAATATGAAGATAAAGTTATGAACTTTGAGATCCCAATAGAAGACAAATTAATCCAAAAGTTAATAAAATGTCAATGAGCGGTACACTAAGTCCATTCAACCATCAACGAATCTGGCAGTCAACCAACAGCTGACAATGTGAACAAAGGCCTGTGAAACATGCTCTGTATAATTCAATGGTAAGGGGAGCACAAGAGTGTCAAATAAACTCACCAGTTAATTAAGAAAATAATATTTTGTTAATATAGCACATTTCAAAATTTTGATTAAGCTAAGCTTTCCCAATTGAAAAATAATTTTAAGAAGGAAAATATGTATCATATTATTGCTGATTACCATGAGTTACAAAAAAAAACTGCAGTTTTAATATTCCATATTAGTGTGTTTTCAAAAGACATGACTGATACAGGCAATAGTTAACTAATTAATGTGGATCTAGTTCTGAACATTGAAAAATTAATTTAGTACTTGTACAGACTATGCTTTAAAAATTTTGGAACTGCATGACCTCTTCTGAAATTTGAAGAACGATGCCATTTTCTGAATCCATCAAAGGTTACATTCCCTCTCCTTCTGTTGACATTCAATTATGTAGGATTTTGTACAGTAAAAGAGTCTTAAATTAACTATTAATTTTAATGCAGAAGATAAGATTCAATGTGAAAGGAAAATATTCCTACTTCAGATAATAGTAGAAATGAACATATATAATACTTCTCATTACATATGTTGTAGGTACAACTATGGAGTGTCTGGTATATATAACTCAATTTACTAAACAGTATTCGCTGATCAGTTTTGTTACTTAACTGCTCAAATAAACAAGAAATTATATAATTTTCATTTGAATTTTTTCCTGGGAACTTAGATAAAATAATTCTTTCTTGCATTATTTTATGAAAATTGTATTACCTAAAACTGTATAATTAATGAATACATACATATATCACTAGAAAAATGGAGTGAATGCAATTTTTATTGACTCCTTTTCCTCTCTATAAAGTCTTGTTTTTATTAAAATAATATTACAACTATTCTTACTTGGTTATTTGCCTTTCCTCAGGAACTTGCACCACGTGGAAGAAGTCCTGTGCGATCAGTGCCAACAATACCTCAATATCCCACATTTTGCAATGGCCGTGAAACAGCACTGTACATAGATAAAGTGTCGCGCTTCTTCTTTCCTTTCTCATTCTTCATCCTTAATGTGGTGTATTGGTCTACATTTTTATAATGACTACAAAAGTGGTATGACTGAATGATACAAATCATAAGTTGGTGTGTAGTAATTGCTGAATCTGTGAATGCATAAACTTTCAATGCAATCTTTTCATGTTCTCCAGGATGTTGATAAAGTTTTGCTTCCTTTACTTGCCTCAGATCTTTCAGAATGTTTGCAGGATGTGTGACATTTATTGTGAAAGCCCTACTCTAAAGGAAAGACAATAACTGACTAAAGTGACAAAAGTGGTGATTTGTTAAAAGTGTTCTTTAATACTTGCAAAGATTATTGCATTTTTACACTTATATGTGTTAACTTTGTCTTTCAGAAGTTTAACTTATTGGTATGATGTGTGTGGTAAATAAATGTATGAATGTTGCAATTTGCTTTAACACCAGTATAATACATAACTCACCTTTTGCTAAGAAACTGGATGTTAGAAATCTTTACATATACTCCAGACTTCAAAGAGGGTGTTCATTTGTGTGAAAGAATATTAGTAAGCGATGCAGAAATTAAATTTTGAGTTGCTTCTTTTATTTTGCTTAAGTACTTTTATACTTTTATTACTTGTTACCATACAGCTGTTGCTGGTTATTTTGTTTAACTATTAAATAGGAAATGTACAATTTTAGTAAATATGACATTTTCTATATTTATTTGCATTCATCAAATATATGTGCATAAAATGTAGAAGCATAAAATAACAATCCAAAATTGATGCTTAAAAATCAAGCAATGCATTTTGAGATTAAAATGAAAGGTGAGTAAAGTTTGTTAAAATGTACCTTTAGTTGGGTTATTGAAGATCTTACTGTCAATTTCATGATTTTTTCCATGCCTAGTGTCTCTCTTGGAATTAAGAAAAATTAATCTAATAAGTTAAATATGTTACTTTCTTAAAGATTTACAGTGTGCTAGATTCTAATAGAAGCTATTAAAAATTAAAATTAAATTTATGAAAATACCTACATGTATAATGTTGGTGAAATCCACAAAGCTCTTTAGTATATCAACATTATGAGCACAGATTTTCCCATTATGACATAAGAAAATTATCTATTTCCTGGCTGATGTACAGCAAACATAAAAAGTATTCGCACAATATTATTTAAATGAAGGCAAAAGCATTCTGTGATGCTCTTCCATCAGAAATAGAAGTGGGAAAATTCTGTTCTTTATAGGCAAATTAAAATTTTCATTTTGAAAAATGTGGTTTCTTCTAGTACAATTCTGAATTCCTAAATTTATAAACTGCTGTTCTTATGCTCACGCATAAAATATTGATTTTGAAATGTTACTTATAAGATGGAAGTTCAAACATTCCATACCTATGGAATGAGTTAAAGTGAGCATGGGAATAAAAATTTGCTCTTAAGGCAATGTGATCTACAATTAAATGACAGTGTAGATGTGCAACTATTCTTCATTTAATCAGGAGTTCCTTAACATATTTTGTCTGCTAGATGAAAAGCATAATGCACTCAGGATGACTCTAGGTGATGTTTCATAAATATGTGAATGTACTGTTTAAATGTTTTGGAGCAGTTGCTTCATTGTCCACAAATATGGTCAAATATTTATTTGAAATATTTATATTGTTGTGAAAGTCATGTTGGACATAAATCATTTGGTATGTGAATCTGAAAAGTTAAAGTTAATTTAGTATATATCCAAAATGTGTTTTAATATTTTTAATTTCCTAAATATCCTGTCACTCATCTTTCATCCTGATTCTTTCCCATATTTCTTAATTGAAGGTTATTTGTAAATAATAAAATGCACTCCACAAAATTCTGTTTAAATATGTGAAAAAATCTTAAAATTTATGATTTTCCCAAAAAAACTGAAAAAAACTATAACATAGTTATATAAATTTTATAAAGAAATATTTATAGACACATAACTATAAAGATAGGCACTGAATGCCATTATAGTTCCACTGCTATTCTATTCTATTTATACTTTGGTTTTTGTTTAAAATATCTGGATATGGTTATCTGAAGGCCATGTGACTAACTTGGGATGTTTGTATAGTAGAATTCCAGATGTACAATTATGTATTCTTAAATACTTCAAGAAAACCTTATAGTGAAATTTCAAAATCTTTCAATTCTAGGCAGAACATTCTAAAATTTTACATGCATATAAAGAGTTTATATGGTACAAGATGCAAATTTTCACTAAGTTATTTTCTTGTTGAATTTTGTTTATTAGAAAAATTTGAAGCTCACCTTGTGGTGAAATATTGGCTATTTTATAATGAAATGCTTGTTCTGAAAAAATTTTTACTAAAGTAAATCATGCAATACTGATCATTATTTCTTAGCTCTATTACAATTATTTAATGTTTTTAAACTCTTTAAATCATCATCATATATTTTCATTGTAGTACCATCTTTTTAGAGTTGAGATAGTTATTTATGATAAGAATGTTAAAAAATTAATTTTATTTTATGAGGGGATGTTTATATGAAATGGAGGCCACATTTACAAACTTTTGAACAAAATAAAATTCTTTTAATGCAAGCATCATATGGTATTTTAGATAGCCCTCATATATTTTAGCAATAATAAATATAATTTTTTGCAGTCATTCTGAAACATTGTTGGTTTGAATGAAATATTTTGTGCTTTTCTGACTACGAGCGAATGGAGGAAACATTACCTGAATTTCTGGATAATGTTATCGATATTGCAGCAGTGGAAATTAGTGATTATTAATGTATTTGGTTTTATATTTGAATTAATTTTTTTATGCTGTTTAAAAATGTAATTTTTTCATGATGAAAGAAGCTATAGTATGCATTTGCACATGTGCAAAGATGGGATTAATTGTTATTAATTTTCTTGCAGCCTAATATAGTTTCAGAGTTTCCAATATAATTATTAATGCAAATACATCTTAGAAATCACTTTAATAGTAATTATGTAATACCTCTAATTGTACTATGGTCTGGTTTTGAAACCACAATGAAAGAAGAAAATTTTCAAAAATATATAACATTTTATAAAATGCATAATTTGTATCTGATTAAATATATTAATAACAATAAAATTTGGTATGTAACCAAAATTACAATTTTTATAGCATTGATCGTCACAAAATGCATTTTCTTGTTTGAATGGCTTGTATAAAAATAACTTTTTAGTATGAGCTATTTAAAAAAATATTTTTTAAACTGGCTCTGTATAACTCAAAGCACAATTTAGATATTGGAACTTTATTTTAAAACATAATTAGTGAATATTTATCTGATTTTCATGAAAAACTGCATCACTTAGAGCTTTTTGTGTACTGAAAAGTAAAGTATGAAAAACAATTGCTAAAAAGACTAAACCTTAAGACAATTTCAACATGCAGATATATTAAAATTTCGCTATAGCCTATGGAAGTCACTAACATCAATTTTTTATACTGCTTGTTGATATGAACTTCAAAACTTCATAAAAAGCATACAACATAAATAGTTCATTATTTCAGTATAAACTTGTCTTAAAACCATCAAACACTGGAGCCAACAATAGAACACAGAGAAATATTACATAGAATGCTTATAAGAATTAATGGAAAGTTATTTTAATGAAGTAAATAATTAAAATAGTTTTTTTGGGAGTGCAGATAGATAACCATGCCAGAATCACATAACCATGAAAACACGAGACATAAAATAATACTGGATAACAAGAAATTAATGACTAGTTAGTACATAAACTATCAGCTACAGTGTAAACAATGAAAGCATTTTACATAAAATTATTTTAGTTGTTTCCTTTGAATTCCTATTACCACAATATAAAGCAAGATTTTTCAACATCCATAATTAGTTACTAATATTAAAAATAAACAGACATAAAATGATTTTAAGTAATAATTATTAATATTCATAGCTCTAATGCAACTCTAATAGGTGGATAGGATATGTATATGAGCCCTTCCACCTTTGCAGCATATACCGAAAAAATAACATCAGAGTTCGGGAGCTGTTGAAAATACTCAAATTTTGTTATTAACCTTAAGTAATTATGAGAAATAAGATTAAGTAAACTTTACATTTGCAGTATAAAGGTTAATGCATAAAACATTTCTGTTGCTATTTGATGTATAGTGATATAATAAGCCAATAAGATTCCTAACCACCTAAATGCATGACAAAATCTTGCTGTTGAGCTTCTTATGCAGTCTAAATACAAAATTAAATGTGTAGTGAAACATGGAAGACAATTTATGTCAAGTTAACCTGCCTTGTGATTTTACCCACAAGTAACTTATAAATATGAAAACTGTTTATTGTGTATATGAAGTAATATTTTGGAGCTATTTTAATGATACATCAGATTTTCAATAAGAAAAATTAAAAGTCTTTTCTTGCCTCCCTTTTGCCATATGCTATTCCTAAGCTTGTAGTTGTCTTTCTGTTTCACAAAAAGTAGCTCCCTACAAAAATACATTTCAGAGTTATATTTATAATTTTTAATTTTTTCCAAATACCTGGATTCAGAAAATGAGATAGTATTTCAGAATTCAATTATTAAGTTTTTCTACGTTATTTTCTAAAAATCCTAAAGAGTTTAAAGTGAAGTAAAGCAATACTTTAGTATATGCAGTTGCAACAGAGCAATTTTATTTTATTTGATCTTTCTAATTGTGTTTTACTACTTGACATATTCAAATATTATTGGTCTCTGTCTTGCCACATATCTATATAAATTCCTTACGGATTTAATTCTATACATTGACTGTTTTTAAAACAATATCATGCAGTGTTGTATACTTTAAATATGTGTCATACTGAAAATCTGTAACAAATATGTTTCAAATGCTGATCTTGTGTAGGATATCAGGTAATGATGAGAAAATTAAAGAGCACATAATATAAAATTGCAGACAAAATCATTTTACATATGCTGTAAATGTACACATTATTATTAAATGATGTAAATTTAAAATATTTACTCTTTGAAACATATTTCTAAATTTTTGACAAAACATTATAAATCTGAATGAAGAAAAGATAAAATTTTTCAGTAGTATTTTTCATTTCAATTAATTACTTGGCATTTTAACTGAGTTTATCTGAAAACATATTAAATCGCATAACTGATCTGAGGATAATTTTTAAATAAAATTAACCCTGAAGTGCTATCCACATTTTCTATTACATGAATGCTACCCTGGGCTACTCTAGTATATTTTACAAAAGTAAGACAAAACGATTATTTTTACATTCTTTAATAAACTGATACCATAAGTCAGTTTGTAGAAAGAACTCAATCATGCACAGTCAGGACATATTTTCTTTTAATGCTGCAGACATGTAAATCTTTTGCATATGGCACATTTAATCTTAATGTTTCTGTTCTTGGACTTCTTGCAGAAGGAACAGCTTCGTGATTTTTGGTTCAGATTTCATGTCTTTGAACAAGTTTATTAATGTTCAACATCTCACACATAGTTTATTGTAGAGGAGTAAATATACATGGGATCTGTAATCGACTGAGCATGTGCAGCCTTACCAAGTCAATGGTAAGTTTCTTGATAAATGAACGCCTATCATTCACAGTTTCTTTGCCTGCTGCATTGAAATTTTTAATGAGAAATACCCACATCTGACAAGTTAATCCTCAACATCAACGCTTCCTTTGGCATAATTGTAGAATTCAATCATATTAGGCAATTGTTTTCTTTCTGTGGAAATTCTCCTTTTTCATGCATAGTGGAAAGTACGATGACTTTTTTTTTTAATGTGGACTATAGGATAGAAGCGTTAGTTCATCGTTGTACATGATAATTGGTGAATTTCTTTTCATGCTGTTTACCTGCAGAAATAAGGGTGAAATTTTGTTCTTCATATTTTGCTTTACTGCACCAACTAAGATGATTTTCCTATCTAACAAACATTTTGCAATATTTACTGATGTGGACCATCAGTATAAACACTAGAATGCAGTTGGACGTTAAGCTCTTCTTTACACCTGTGCACTCAACATATAAAATGTTTTTGCATCGCAACGCATTATTATTTTGATGCAGTATTTGTGTGGCTTTGATGGCAGACACACTTTAAAGGGGCATCTATGCCTAAAACCAATTAAATGTTCATCAATTGTTTTGTATTCCGAAGAGACGTACAATGCCTGCATCATAAACAAGAATCTTTGAAACACATCTCTGAAAGTTACTAGTTTAACATTTTATTCCTCTCAGCTTTTCCTTCCTTCTCAAAACGACATAAATTTTATTTTTCTCAATATGATATTTTGTGAATACTCCATGTATTTTCATAATTCACTATATATAAAAAGCCAATCAAAGCTTGAGTTTCTGTAACTTGGACGATTCGAGTATATGATGACCTCGTGTTTGTTGTATATTGTAAATATCTTTTTCATTTCCCTCAGTTTTATATTGAAGGCGCTGAAAGGCTGTTTCTTTGTTGGTGAATGTTGTTATACAATCCAAATTTTCTTTAGTAAAACACAGTTACTCGAGATTATGTTCAGTGCCTCATGTTTTTTACCTGGCAAGTAAAAGTAACAAATTTCTATTGGGGGTACGATGAGTTTTCCCTAACTTACTCAAACATCTCAAACTATTTTTCTCTTTAAGCTTTATGCCTACTTTCTCAACATGCAATGCATCTTCATCGTTTGACTGTCTTACACGTGACCCATTAGTACTGTCACAAACGTGGGTCGGTGGTGATGGTTTAGTACTAAGTTTAATTGAAGGTAATGGAGGGTTTGGTAAAGGCTGATGTTCACTTTTCTCCAAAAAATCAGCAATGACGTCATCTCTAACTTCAGAATTCGGTTAACAAAGATTGTAAATCATTCTTACTATATCGTCTTCTTTCTTAAGTCATATCGAAAACATTTTTGGACCGAATTAAAAAATAAGATGATAAAATATCTAAATAATGTTAGTGGATAAAATAATAATAATCATCATCATCATCATCATCATCATTCGGCGCTACAGTCCTGGGCGAGCTTTAGCCTGCCGCAGCGACATCTGCATCCTCTACCTCCGTCTTACGACTTATTTGATAGAGGGCAGTATTACAAGAGAGTATGTAATCAGCCCGTCGCCACCACACCATGCTCATACAAATCTGTTGTTTTATAATAAATGGACTGATACATAGCTGAAATAAGCAGGAATGGTCAAACCGGGGGCACCCTAGAGTAGAGGCGTGCCCCATCAAGGATGTTGGCAAATAGCGTAGAAAGATATCACTACAAAAGCTCACAGTGCCTCTCAAAAATAACGTGAAACTACTGAGGCGGACAATGCCGTAAGCTCACTCCTTTATGACGAAATTGAAGTTTATTTACTTTATTTACCGACGCTCATCAACATCAAAAGTCATTAGCCTCCCATTCAATTCAGGGCATGAAACGGTCGATAAATTTTGCTCAAATGCCTTTTCTTTCACGTTTGAAATTCTTTCATGTGCTGCGAATCTACGACACGAGACCCACGACTTTACTTCCCTGCCGAAGGAAGCCGTACATAGTATTCTTACGCCCGAAAAAATCCATCGACCCTGGCCGGGATTGAACCTGCGATATCTTGGGTTTACGAGGGAAGTATGAGAAGCATTCCAGGGTTTAGAGAGAGAAAAAGCTTCAAATATACCGAGGACATTATAGCCTATCTCTCTCTCTCTCTCTCTCTCTCTCTCTCTCTCTCTCTCTCTCACACACACACACACACACACACACACATATATAATAAAAATAAAGCAACACTATCAACAATGTAACAAATTAATAGTAATTATGATAGCAGAAAAAGATAAAACACAAAGAAAAAGTCACAATTGAGATCGCTATATTTCGGACTCGTGGAGTCCTTTTATGGCAAGAAGACAAGTAACGGTGATAAAAGTAAATATTGAGTATCGAAGGTAACGTTATGCGTGGAAACAGATGAAACTAGAAATGAGAGTGTGTGGGGGGCGGGGAAATTAATACGTAAGATTTAAACCAGGTGGTATACGCGCTTTATGTAAAAATATAGCTGCCATTTCTCTATCTCTGAGTACACTTTCAGAGTATTGTGTAGGTAACGCATCAATAAGTGTTAGATTAAAAGCATCATCAAAATCCTTACCTTGAGAAATGGCAGCTATGTTTTTACATAAAGCGCGTATACCACCTGGTTTAAATCTTACGTATTAATTCCCCCCCACACTCTCATTTCTAGTTTCATCTGTTTCCATGTATAACGTTACCTTCGATACTCAATATTTACTTTTATCACCGTCACTTGTCTTCTTGCCATTGAAGGACTCCACGAGTCCGAAATATAGCGATCTCAAGTTTGACTTTTTCTTTGTGTTTGATCTTTTTCTGCCATCATACTTACTATATATATATCCGGTATTATAATTCGAAAATAAATTGTGTGAAGGAGGCGCAGATTTTATAATCTCCAAAAATATGCTACTCAGTCTTACTTCCTTAATGAGTAGTTTAATGCTAAAATAGTCTAAGTTTCTGTTTGACCTACAGAATTTGCTAATCAGTTGTATAAATTCATTGAGGCTTATGCGCTACACTGATTGATACTAATATTAAATTCATTGTCAAATATTAGTACTTGGAGAATTGAATCTTTTTAAATATTTTGTGTTGTTAAGAGTTTGACTCTCTCTCTTTGTGTTTGTAGAAAAAAATTAATTTCAATAATAGAGGAAGTTATGTAAATTTAAATTACAAAGTAGCTGCTGGATATATAGTCAATTTTTAAACAAATATAATGGAATTATGAGAAATCTAGGTCCTCTAGAAATGCACTGTGGCATTCATTTGTTTGAGCCTTCCTTTACGCAGCAATGTGATCCCGGCTGTTAGCAACCGAGCTCGCCCCACAACAGCTCATTCATGGTCGGCAAGTCACGGTGCTATGGACGAACAGCAAAGCGTAATACATTCGTACACATTCTCACGCGAGATAAATCATATCATTAATGCTAAATTAGTAGAATATTTTTAACTTACCTCAAAGTCCTAACCTTTCGAGAGATGATGTTGAAACTATTCAGAAATGTCAGACATACAGGATTGCAGTATTTAAACACATTTGCACTCACACATTGTAATTCTTGTTTATTTCAGTGTATTGTTAATTTAAGTAAACATTTATGTCGGTCGTAGTGATAACCATACTTGCCTTCTAAACCCAAGATCGCGGGTTCAAACCCGGTCAGGATAGATGGATTTTTTCGGGCGTAAAAATCTTAAGTATGGCTTCCTTCGGAAGAGAAGTAAAGCCGTGGGTCCCGTGTCGTACATTTACAGCACGATAAAGAACCTCAAGTCAGAAAAAAGAGGCCTCTGAGCAAAATTTGTCGGCCGTTTCAGGCCCTGAATTGAATGGGACGCTGATGACCTGAGATATTGAAGAGCTTCCGTAAATAAATCAATCAAAAAAAAAAATTAAACATTTAAACTGCCCCACAAACGCAGCTAGTCGGGAGATCGAGCACATTCCTGTACTAATTACTTTCATCAGAAACGCTGGCAACCTTCTTTATGGAAGTAAGCATTTTTAGTCACGTTCACGATTTTTAAATGGCAAAACATATTCTATTCATATAGTCCCGGCTGTTCGTTTATATTTCCTGTTCCCAATTTGTAAGAATTCTGTGACTTTCCGGTCTTCAGTCAGTCAGTGCGACCTCAAAATTATTGGACTTTAGATGCGAAATCCTTCATCATTAAATCCGAACTACTTCTTGTTCTCAACATGAGGAAGGTCTGGTAGGAAAGAAGTTCGCATTAAATGAGAGTTTGTCGCTGAAACAAATGCGTATTTTGCGCAGCTGAAGAAATTTGCAGAAGATTATGTTGGGAAATAAAACAATTTTTTCCCCCAAAATATGTCCTTGTTTTCGCACTTTTATCGAATAGCTCTTGTACATGATCTGTAGGAATAACGATAAGCAGTTTAAACTAATATTTTAAAACGGAATTTTGTTTTGAAAGTATATATTTATGTTCAGTTTATCAAACATTTGTATTCAGTGAAATTTGTAGATTTTAGTTACACAAAGGCACAATATTCATTTTTGGACCATTCTATAAATATTCTTATTTTGGCTCTTGAAAATGTCAGTGGTAATGAAAACTTACATCTTTGACCAATATAAAGCATTTCATTATTCGCCTTAATTTCAGTCGTGAAAAGGCCACTATTTGATTCATAACACGACTATGATATAAAAGTGGAGTGAAATGTTCCCCTTTAAAGTTTCACAAATATCACGCTAGTACATATAAAGACTATATGGAATAGTTACACGTGTTTAATCTACTCACAAAGACAGCCAGATGTTGAGAGTTTGTCACCTGACGCATTGGGGAATGATCAGATTTCGCTGCATTACAACACACATAATAAAAAAGCAATAAAATGATCTACTGTCTACTACTAAGCAGAACACATACAAGGTCTTTCCCCTTCGAGTATAAAAATTGAGATCCATCATAAAGCTATTAGTAACATTTGCCATACATTTCACTATGATTGCATTATTTTGGTTACAGGAACCATCCAGCAGCGTAAGGCCAAAGGGAGTGACGAAATATCACTTCCCTTTTATTGCCTGTTAAACTATAATAAATAACTGGCTGTTTTAGTGCGATCCTGCGCTAGGCAGACACATAGGGGTGATGATGCTCTGCCAGTGTTGCCACAATAAGAAACGCGATATTCTCTCCTGTCTACGGCGGCAATAGCTGAATATTTACCATCCTAGATCTAAAAACCGTTGGTTTAGATCTTGCACCAGGGAACTGGAATTTGCCAGGAGGAGAATGCGTTGGAGGAAATTTTATTTTCAGTACTCTACAGCTTTCTCATGAAGCTAGCATAAAATATAGATGTAAACAAGATAATTATGTAGTGGTAATCTTGCACATTTTCTTCTTTATTCTAAAGATTTAGATAACATGGCTTCCAGATGTTGGTTGAAGTTAATTGTTCTAGGTTCATGGTACAACATGGCTTTAAACTCCTTTAGAAATAGATCTTACTTAAAAACAAAAATCTGGGATACATAACGCAGTTAGTACTGGGCACCAGGATAATGCGAATGCCCTGTGGGCTGGACAATTTTTGAGCTGTTCCGGGCTCAAACTCGTAGAAACAGAGCATATGTCTCTCCTTAGTGTTCAGAATTTATCTAATATCCTGAACTCCGGGCCCTGAACTTGAAACCACATAATTATTATTTCGTTGCATTTCACCAAAGTAAACTTTACGCATTGTAAAATGGTGAAAAGTAATATATATATATATATATATATATATCTTTTTTTCTGTGCTTGAAAGAATTATCTTTAGCACAAGAATCTTGGGGGGGGGGAACTAGAAAAGGCAAGATTAGTTTATGCTAATTTCTAATTTTAAAATAAAAATCAGCACTGATTCTATACATTTAGAATCTACTGCTAAAATAATAAACGGCCAAAGATATACTAAAGATATCTTGTTCACCATCAAGCTTTAGAATATTTACATCTATTATGAAGTTCATTTTTAATTTCTCAAATAACTACGCCAGTTTGCATTTTCAACATACGTATGGTAGTTTAAATAATAATTATTTATCGATTTTAACACGCATTTCATGATTTCATACAGCCATTAAGTATTAATAAACAATTGGAGAATTTTATTTACTTTTTGTATTTTTTACCGAAATACAGCCGTTATATTATGCCAGTATGAATAGTTGAAAGTTGTTTACTTTTCGCATGATTTTTTTAGTGATTAATTTTAGGAGAAGGCCATATATCACTAGATGTTTGAACTATTTAAAAACGCTTTCTTTGTGTGCTATGATATTCAGTTTTAGCATGACCGTCTACTGTTTAAAACGTGTACTTTTACAGATAGACTGTACTGCCTAAAAGTAATTTATTAATTTTTTTGATCATTTCTGGAGTGATGCTACAAGAATAAGTTATTTTTATTGGTTATAAAATGCAAACTGTAAAAATGTGCTACTATTTCTTGATTGATATTAAAAAGGAATAACTGAAAAACTTTTATAAAGCAAATATGAAAACATTAATATAAGTGAAAATGCTCTAAGTGGGGAAAAGTATGTGGCAGTGATATTTTTCGATTCACGATGTGTGCTCAAGTAGGATATTAACATCTGTGTCCAAGTAAAGTTGCTGCACATTGTTAAGAGAACAAAAAACTGGTCGGCTTTAGATACGACAGTCAATTGTCCAGCCTCTGGGCTCTGAATTTCACTGGGCACAGACAAAACTTTCCCGTATTTTAAGCAACTGCAGGTCGGGAAACATTTATTTGCGCGGTTGTGTCCCACGGGACCACCTTTTTTAATTGCGAAATGACATAATATGTGAAAGCGGGAGTTAATTCCCCAACCACATCAAAGGACGCCGAC
This sequence comes from Metallyticus violacea, assembly GCA_030762175.1. Lineage (NCBI taxonomy): Eukaryota > Metazoa > Arthropoda > Insecta > Mantodea > Metallyticidae > Metallyticus > Metallyticus violacea. The sequence continues at coordinate 365,737,596 of CM060846.1, read as the reverse complement.
AGTTGGTCTCGAATACTGTATTATCGTTTCAGTTGGACTATCCCAGGCAACCAGGGATATGCGGACAAAACAAATTCACGAATTAACGGTTGTTCCCATCATTTAACTGGTGCAGCTAAGTTTCATTTTTTCGTAGGGATTGTTTCCTGGACGGCATATACCATGGGAACTTTTTTAACCCAGAAATAGATACCATCTAACTAAAAAAGGGGACAGAGACAATAAACAGGAATTCTCTGGTCAAAATGAGTCAGAAAGAGGGTAACTGTTCAGCTAACGTTACCGTTTTGCACTGTTTGTTACTAGTTTAAATTCGTACAGTTCAGGAGATTGATAAAATATTTAAGTTAATCGATGCTTCAAGAATAATGACAACAGATGGGTCTCTAAAATTAGAAACATCTGCATTTATTTCAGGAGTTAATGTCTCGGAAATCAACATGAGTTCAGCGGTTGAGAGGATTAGCACACTGGTTTAATTTTGCTGCATATATTCGTTATTTCCTGCATTGATGTTTTATTATTTGTTCGTTATTAATTCTGGTAAGGTTAGTGGTTAGCCCACGAAACATCGGCGCGACCACGCCGAACCACCTTGAGCGTACACACAGCCAAGGTTACGGGAACCGGTTTTTTTGTGGATCATCCTGTATAATACTTGTATTAAGAAAGGTGACTTGCTGACTTTTGCAGCTAATCTTTGATTTTTTTTTTTTTTGCCACCTTTGCCTTCTCGTATGTTAATTGTTAGTCCTGTTGTGAATTTTATCTTATATGTTATAAGCTCTCAGTGTGTTGGAGCAAAATACACACACACACACACACACGCAAAGCTATTCCCATTTATATTTACAAATAATTGGTTTAAATATTTTTATTTTCGTTTTTATGTCACATTTATCTTCATTGTTAGTATCTTGCGATTTTTTTTTATGTTGTAAGCTTGCAGTTCATTGGAAAAAAATAATAAGATTCCCATTTTATTTAGAAATAATTTATTTACATTTCTTTTTATTATAAATTATTAACGTTGTTTATTAAAAATTAAACACTGAAACACGTAGCAAGTACAAAATATGGCTCTGTAATGCTGAAACAATTCCTTTAAACTGTTTTTGTAAAAATAATTTACACTGAAGACCCGAGAATTTCACCAACACGAGCTATTTCATTGCAGAAAATAATACGAGTTTCTTTCAAAATGTTATTAAAAACTAAAGCTAAAAAAAAAAATCTAAACCACATTCATGCTCTCCATATATAGAAACAGGTATAAATAACTTGTTATTAAGGGAGTATCTTTCGTTCAAAAATAATACTGTTTCGTAAACATATATAATTGTTATTCTTGACAACTATTTACTTTTCCATAACATGATCAATAACATCTATTATGCTGATTCCTGCAGGTTGCATAAAGAACCAGAACATTGTCTTGCAGCCCTTTCATCTGAAAACGAAGCGTCCTTTATCTTCGCGAACAATACCACGTCTTAATCGGCATTTCTGTGGCTTACACAAACATACTCGGCAATTGTATAACATTCCTGTGCACTATACACGTAAAATTAACAGAACAAATCCTTGCAAAAAAGTTTGAAGTGCACAGTTATTGTAAATTGGGAGTATTTAAATAATATTAAGTACAATAATCATAAAAAGTTAGAGTTATTACTTTATATTATCTAGTATGTTAATGCTCTTATAAGGTCATATTATTTAATACAATCAGCAAATAACTAAACTGGTTAACTTGGAATTAGTGAATTTATACGTTCCAGAAGTTTATTAAATTGCGTTAAATTTTCTGCATTGTGAGTATACAAGGTACGGATTTGGTACAGCTAATTTCATTATATAACATGCAACATATGGGTAAATATTAAATACTTCTTTATTGCTTCATATCACAGTTTTTTTTTTGTATACACATAAATTGTCTCTATTTTAAGACAGCGTTACATCACAATGGTAGCGAGTACTCCTGTGCTATTATTCCATAACCTTCAACAAGTACATACATCTTCCCTCTGTTGTGCGATAGTCCTTTGTTTAGGTCGAGGGCTCTCCCTCATTGGATGAAAACCAGCCTCACGGAAGTTCCTCCCACGTCGCTTTTGTGTGTAATGTACAATATTGGAAATTGCATCGATCTCCTGCAGCGGTGGGACAATTACTGTGTAAATAGCAGCTCATTACATCGGGAAAATACCTCAACTACGTACAAGATGGCACAAAATTGCTCCTTGCCTAAACGTCTTCCGTATCTAAGTATTGGATCAAAAGCCAACTGCTGTGTACGCGTATCTAAGGTATTTCACATGGACAAAATAAAATCCATTTGACTTTCCTTTAGCTTTTCTGTTAGTAAGGAGAACCATGAGAAAAAGGAATAATAAAACCAAGAAAAAATATCAGAAAGCATTAAATGTACCCACTTTATACTGCAGTTTCTATTTATTTCCTGTAAGTTTCAGTTGATATTAGGTATTTTAAAAGTATACTCAGGAAATAAACTAAATAAGCAATAATATTAATGTCTTATCAAATTTTTTCTCATTGTAAAAATATGAACGACTAAAACTTCCAAAATGTAAACAAAAGTAAACAAAAATAATGTCACACATATGCAGCTCTGAAAAATATTTTGTTGTTTACACGGAATAATAAATATATTAATAAAACGCTACCAATATTAATAATTTTACTTTCACATTGTATATGGTAATTTTAAAGCAAAATTTAAATTATTTGCCTATTAACATTTCGATCCGTGAATATATAGTGTGAGAATTTTAAGAGCAGAAAGGTTAAATTTCTTAACGATTTATGAAAAAGTATGCAATCAAAACAGAATAGTTATAGAAAATAACTTAAATATAATCTGTCTCATGCTGTTCATTTTAGAATTTACTTTTACACACAAATTCTGAAATATATTAAATTATCAGAGAATTTTTCAAATTTCTTTATTTCTACAAGTAGTGTTAAGTCTAATATTTTCTCAGATCGTTGTAATTGCTTGGTAATAACGAACCCATGAAGTGTTTAAAAAATTATATTCCTACAAGTATGAGTTGTCAAATTAGCAAATTAACAACATGTTGAATAAATACAAATTATGTTTTCAAAATTCATCTGCTACAATTGGTAGAAGATGTGGCGAAAATTTGGTTAAGAACTGTGGCCTGCTGAATGATGTTCTTCTAGAACACGTTTAATATTTACTATTAATAGAAGTAACGGTAAATTTTTAAACTACAGTTTATGTTTTGTTACAATAAGGAACTGTTTTGGAAAGTTACATTTTTTTATTTTTTGTCACAAAGAATATGAAGACAAAACAGACTTTTAGAAGCCCAAAAATCAACCAATAAAATGTTACATTGTTTTATTTTTATATTTAAAAGTAATGTTCTTCTTTGAAATATGAATAAGTCATTTGAAAAAATGCGCTTTGCTAATGAAATGAATTAATTAAAGAACAAAGATATGTTAAGGAATGTTCTATGCTAAAAACATTGCTTACGTGTATAAAAATCTACTATGTTTCTGAAGACTAACAAATAAATTATGTTCGACATGTTAATTTCTGAAACACCAGGATTTGTTTTGCAGATAAATAATAAAATGATAGCAGGCGACTTTGATCGCGCACTCTTCTGTTTGTAGTTTATTATCTTTTCTGATTCTTTTACTACAAATTACACGAAATAACTCACTTATTTTACAAAATACTCACACCACTCATTTTCAGAATTTACTTCAAAACAGCTCTGACATTTAGCAGTCTTCTCACAAAATGATATTTTGGTATGGGTTTCCATTCTTCGCCATTATGTTCTTCCAAAAGGCTTCCTACATCAAAGAAATTTGCAGGTTTTGGTGAAATCCCTAAACTTATTTCCTCAAAATGGCTTTTATTCATTTACATTTACTTTTAGGCTTACCATTATCTGTTCAGTATCATTCACCTTGAAGTGCTTTTGACATTACGTAATATTTTCCCTCTAGAAAATTTTAAGTGCTATATTCTTAATTTGAAAAAAATGTAGTGACCAGTTTTCCAGTGATAGTATCCTTCAGGATGAATCATTGTTTTAAATATATAAAATATATCAAAATCTTTATCTGGTCTTACAATTATTTAATTTTGCTTCATTCATATAAATATACTGTCTGGAAGCATAAACAAATGATCGGATACTGGAAAAAAATTATGTGTATTAAGATTTCCGTTTTCAACCACAAGTCAATTTAGTTTTGGTTTTGACTTCCACATCCATCAGCAAAAAGAGGAACTGTGTTGACTTTATATTCAAACTCGGTATGTATTAATATCTAATAAACAAAGAATGCAGTTCAGGAGTACATGGGGGTGTTTTAGTGTATAGACTGCAAGTTTTTTTAAGGGAAGATATTTTAAAAATAAACATGTTTGACAGTCAATAGAGAAAGTCATTCCATTTGTGCGAGTTTGTAAACAGCAACATCAGCTGAAAGACCTACTAGTAATTTCATATCTGCAGCTTAATGTACCATTTTATTTTTGTTCATATAGTTTGAGTATTTGGAGGATGGGAATTAAAACTAATATTGCAATGTTTACTGAATGTGTATTGTAAATATATGTCTCGTACTTGGCATTAACAAATCCACAACATCCCCAAATATTTATTGTTTATTTCGGAAGGCTAGCAGTAAGAATGAAAACTCAAAACTAGTTACTTAATAACTTGAACTTGAAGCAGGTATCTTCCCTCATTTGTAACTTTGTCACCGATTCTTTTAGGGGATTTCAACTGTCACATAATAATATAGAATGTATAAATAACAACATAACTTATAATGTAGTTCATAGAGACACTCATAAAGCTTCTTGCCATTTGTAGAACGTTGACAGCTGAGCTTCTTACAGTTAGACAAGGAGTTTTAATAGTGCCTGAATAAGAATCGTAAAACAAACGTAAAAGTGTAAATATAAAATGTATAAATGTAACCTGTGCGACCACATATTAAATGTTCATATGTAAATTATGTTCCCTCTAGTACATTTTAAACAAATAATTTGTCATAAAATTAAAAGCACACATTTTCATTTTCTCATTGTTTACTCCCAAGCATGATCATCACTTACTATATATTTCCTAGGGGTTATTTCAATCTCACTGTGATGTACTGAAATTCAAGCTCTAAATTTGACGCTTCTCATTGCTTTGGTAAAAACACAATGATTCCCACTTTTTAAGAGTTTTCTTTGCAATAATTGTAGCAAGCTTACAACTCTTGCTCAAGTATTTTCACTGCCTAATTTATATAATTTTCCTACTGAGTTCAAGAATGCAAGCACAGATTAAGGATGCAAAGGGTGCAAAGGGTGCCTTAACTACTATGTGATTCGTACAGCTTTGAAGAGCAGACATTTTATATGTAATTACCTATAGTTATAATATTACAATATGGGTTTCACAATTATCTGTATACCATTAACCGGATATTTACTGTATAAAAGCTCTTTGCTTTGGTAAAATTTTAGTTATGTATATAACTCCAGAATATTATTGAACAATTATCTTTATTTAATGATGCCACAGTGCAGTGTATGTTTCCACACCCATCAATGATAAATTTTGCAAATGATAGAACATTATCTCAGAATATCAAAAGATACTTGTTTTTCATTGAATGTTAAGGAACACATTTAATAAAGATTGATAAATAGAAACGACTTTGTACAGTTGAAAAAAACATTTAATACGGTACAAGAATTCCGTTAAATTTACATTTTTCCAGTTATAAAATAGTTCTGCAACGCACCTTTAAACATTTTTGTTAAAACGATGCTTGTTTAGTTAAAAATGAGCTGTAATATTTACTACATTAGACCTTAATTAATTTGTACACTAGAGTATTTACATAAAATATTCTGTTTGTTCAGAAGCACTTGCGGAACAGATACCTCAGACGCCTCCTGGTTGTCACTGTTTATGTTTTACTTATATGCTGGTTCTAACCTCAATTATTACAGTCTACTGATGTTTACAACTTTAAAGTTTTGACAGCAATATTAAAAGACACAAGCCAAAGTACTTTGTTTACCTTATCAGACGCTTCCTGAAACGTTCATTTTGTTTTCTTAAAAACAAATATACAGGAGTATAAAATCTTAATAAAATAAGAGTGAAATCATAATAAAGAATTTTCTTAAAAACAAAACTCACTTTAGCTTGAACGAATTTTACTGGATATCGTGAGAAAGAAAAGAATCTAAGTGCAAATACTTCTAACAAAGCAGCAAGAAATACACACATTGGAATATAAATTATATTTACAACATTATTAAAATTTAACAGAATAGGTGTATAAAAAGGTTGAAATAAAATGTTGCATTATTTCCAAATTAAAAGAAGAGTACTGCCCTATCGCTGTAAACATCATACCAAAATAGCAAATTATTGAAAATGTGCACATAATACTAGTAAGTGATAATTACCACATAGTTAAAATGTGCACTAATAGAGATCCGCTAATAACGCACTTGAATTAAAATGTTGAGAGAATTGGCAACATTTGGATATAATTGTAAAATAATGCTTACACTTTAGTCGCGTCACTCAAGAACGCGGGTTCGAACCCGGCCAGGACCGATGCATTTTTTCGGGCGTAAAAATCCTAAGTATGGCTTCCTTCGGAAGGGAAGTAAAGCCATGGGTCCCGTGTCGTACATTTACGGCACGATAAAGAACCTCAAGTCTGAAAGAGAGGCCTCTGAGCAAAATTTGTTGGCCGTTTCACGCCCCGAGTTGAATGGGACGCTGATGACCTGAGCTGTTAAAGAGCGTCCATAAATAAAGCAATCAAAAAAAAAAAATAATCTAGTTTCGTGCGGGACATTAGATAGAAAAGAATAAATATTTTATAGTAGAACCTTAGGGAGTTCTCTGGGGTATGTTGTCAGATGAAAAAAGTTTGTGGTTACGGTTTGGAGTAGAACAGGGTAGCTCAGCTTGTTAGAGCCTCGGCATGGCAGGTCGAAAATTCGGGGTTCGAATTCCAGTCATGACCTGAATATTTCCAATATTGATTCTGCCGTTGCAACTGTAATACTTTTATATTCCTTGGTAATTTATTCTTACACCGTTACTACTCTGCAGTTAAATTATGCGATAACTTCGTAGTCATGTGTGAACATAACTACATGATTATTATAAACTAAATTTTTTTCTTTTTCGTCATTCTCCGAAATTAAACATGAGAGGACAACATTCCAGATTTCAATGTTGTTTAATTTTATTTTAAACTTCTTTCACTGTTCTATTGCATATAAAGATCACAACTTTTAAAAGCTCTTAAAAGGTTTTCGAACATTCTATCTTGCTATTATTGGTGTAGCTTTTCTTAGAGACACTTAGAATTTAAAACTGTGAAAAGATATGGCTTGTTTATGGAGGGTTTCCCCTTATTTTAAAAATGTTAAATTTTAAATGTTTACTTTGCAGAGATATGGCAAATAAGCTATAAAGTTCTCGGCACATTCCAGCACCTTAAGATGAGTTGTCAGCATGCTCTTCAAGTTCTTCTACCTGTCCTTGCGCTAGATATCCATCACACCTTGCAGTTTTGTAAACATTAAACGTTTCCACTGCACCACGATGTTGTGTAGCAATGGAACAAACATCGTCTTCTTTGGGGTTCTGGGCTTGGTAACAAAGACATCTTTACAGAAGTTGTGTGTCGGAAGAAGGATAATGAAGAAGATAATGCATCCTACACAAACGGGACATACAAACAAGAAGCCTCATTTCTTTGTAAAAGTAGTGCACACATTTTTCAATATCATCAACAACACAGTAATTTCCCTTAAAGGCGGGTAATTAATTTCAAATTCAAACTTGCCAAACTATAGCTATAGCTTTTTGTTAGTGTTTTGTTCAAACACTTATTTAACCGTAAATGGTATGCCGGGGTCAGTGACCCTTGTTTACTATGTAAATCATATTTCCCCTCCTTTCAGTACGCTTCGATTTGTTGTGTTGTGAGATTGTATTGCAGCAAGTTAGTAAAACCCAACCTGTTGATTTATTTAGGACGCTCTTTGACATCTCAGGCTATCAACATCCTATTCAATTCAGGGCGTGAAACGGCCGGTAAAGTTTGATCAGAGGCCTCTTCTTTCAGGCTTGAAATTAATTTTGTGCCTTAAATCTACGAAATGGGACCCATGGGTTTACTTTCCTTTCGAAGGAAGTCATGCATGGATTTTTACGCCCGAAAAGTCCACCAGCCCTGGTCGGGATTGAATTTGCGATCTTGGGTTTACGAGGCAGGTATGCTTACCACTAGACTTAGGAATACTTTTTCCCCTCAGCGGGGTCAGGTTGACTCCATCATACTGAAAACGTAAGTAAATTATCTCTCATTACGATATGTTTCAGCAGGAAATGGCGTCATTTGCACGCAAACAAAGTAAATGATATCGTATGAACTGTTCCTCACTTATGTGAGAATATTAAAAAAGATGTTCCAAAAGAAATTTTGCCATTCAAAGTCAGGAAACCTGATTCTTCACTGTTGGGTTTCGGAAATTTTTTACATTGGTCTCCTATGTTCCAAAACCAAGAAAGAAATTGCTCCTATTATCTCCTATGCACTACAGTGCTTCATTGAACAAGGAAACAAAGAAGCCTCAGATAATTGAATATTACAATGATGAAAAATACACTCGACCAACAGCCGCTGCAGAAAGTGGCCTCTTGCAGTGTTTTACACAATTATGAACATTTCGATAGTAAATGCATTTGTGATACATTTGTCATTAGCAGAAAAACACAAAAAATCACCAAATCCGTGGCATGGTAGCTACTTGAACCTCATCTCAAGAGAAAGACGAGCTTTCCACACCCCTCACAAGAGAAGACAAACAATTGCCAGGATAATTAAATGCGAACTTTCCAAACCATTCGTAGTTATTGCAAAACGGGTTGGCGGTGCAAAGTGCCCTAGGACAAAAGAAAGGAAAACAGAAAAGTGTGTTGTGCAACTTGAAGAACGCCAATATATAGTGAATGCGTAATAAGTATTTGTGAGAATTGTTTGAAACATCTACTACAGTTCTGCCCAGTGTTATATGTATTTAATTTTAAACACGTTCATTAGTTACTGTTATTCTTGAATTTGCTATTTGAAACTTTGTTCCCAGAGTAAACCATGAAATTCAGTTCAAAATGACAGATTCTTAAAATAACTGCATGTCCATTTTTGAAAATCACCTATGTGGTAAAAAGGCTTCCTATGCATCTATGCAGAATGTTGCGTGATTAATTTCTAAATATGAATATTAAGTTTATGTTAGGTTCATTGCGATTTATCATCTCATCCTTTATAATTTTGAAAAAAGGAATGGGGCCACTTGAACGCACCATGCCAGGTGAGTTACAAAAATGCACGATACTGGTTACGGGTTAAACAACTTAAAAGCAAATAATATTGATATATTATATGTCACTAAAAAGAGTAAATTCTCTTAAGTATGACACAAACACAGAAAATTAAAAGCGGCAAGAGTTTGATCTGTCCGGAACCCTTTAAACCGCAAAAGCACATTCTGTTCTATGTAAGTGTAAAACACACTGTTTACATTAGTGACATTTGAAGGCTGCTATCTTGAGAACTATTTGGGAACAACTGCCTCCATTTGGACAACCAACGGCAATCTTAGTTTCGCTTTCCCAATGAGGTGGAAGGGTACAGATCGTAGGTGGTATATCCCCCACCCTACCCAGCTCGCGATCTGGGCACTGATGCCATATTTCCGGTCATGTGACGCTGCTAATGGGGCTTCCTTTCCCCGTGTGTGCATGTGGGAAGGGCGATCTCATGTTGAAACAGAGGATGTGCAGGAAAGTGGCGCGGGAACGGAGAAACGCAGCAGCACCTCGGAGTAACGACGCCGCAAGGGGAAGCCGGCCCCATAATTACACCCCCCGAAGCTCTGCAAGGTTTAGCCTTTGAGGGTACCTGGTACCGAGTTTAACAAACTGCAGGCCTTCTGCTAGCATCACTTCTAATTGCTATATGGTGCCGACTTTGCAGAAAAACAAAACTCTGTTTCGTGTCAAGTTCCATAAAACTTTTTGACGTTCTATATCCTTGGTACCACTTTTTTTATTAACCCCTAAAATTTAAATATAACATTATATTAATGAAAACCCCATTATTGTTCGCACATTTAATTATAATATAAATTCAATTTCATAATCAACGAAAACTATGCTGATAATATCCTATAAATATTTTTAATCGTACTTAACAATTTCTACGAACACCGGTAAGTATAAATAAGTAGCCATCAATTGTCACAAAAATGTATAAGAAAGCAGAATATAACATCAGCTGATTGTATTACTTCTGGATTTTGAGATATATTATTTCACTCTGTAAAACTATTTAAATTTGTTATAAACGGCTGATTATAGTACAGACTATTTCACTGATGTGACGTCATCTTAAAATGGACCAACGAAACGAAACAAAAATTTGAATTTTGACCAATCACATCAAAACCACGGAGTGAAATTATATATATATATAAAGAATTATCAAATCCGTTTTATCATGCAACGTGCATTTGTCTTGTGGTCAGTGTAGCCAACTCTGTACTTCCACTGTATAATTCCTGAACACGCATCACTGACCACTTTTGCTAGAGGCGGTGGGGAACTGTTGATAGCAACAAGAACATCGACAATCGAAAATCATAGAGCAAAATGGAGTGTATTCAAAGCGTATTGGTGATATGTCAAATGTGCAAATTGAATTGATCTCATCATTAGGAATTCCAAACCACATAATACAAAGAAAAATAGAGACACCATATGTTATCCTTTCTCTCTCTCACTCGCTCTCTCAGTTGGTATTAGAAAATCGAACGCTATTTTTTTTTCTCTCAGTTGGTATTAGAAAATCGAAAGGTAACGATTGTAATAGTTGGCTTTTGCATCATGGTTTCGAATGGAATAAATATTCATAAGTACAACAGTTTTTAATATTATGTGCACGAATTTCAAATATATGGCTTTTATTCTTATTCTATTCATGAAATAGTATTAAACCCCTGCTTTATTCTTCTCTATTGGCATTACTGACAATCGGCATTATTCTGGCGCAAGATTGCTTGTAAAGGTTAAGTTAAGTTCAAATATTAAACTTTTGCAAACCAAGTTAGGAAGAATTATATTTAAATTCTTATTTTATTCGTGAAATAGTCCTAATAAATATCACTCGAAAGTCTGAGCTTTTCACATAAATTCACCGACTACATTCGTGAATTTATCGGCAATCTCAGACCCTCTCGTGATATTACTTGTGATAATTCACTACTGTCAATATAAACAGAATGACTAGAAAGAAGAAAGTTATGACACTTTTTTCGTTTGTATTATACAGCCATATTGTCAGTAAGTATAGGTTCGTTACACTTTCCCTGGTACTTCTCACCCATGGCAGGGATTTCTTGACGGGAATCAAGAAATTGTTGTTAAAACTTCATTAACGACTGCAACACTTTAACACTTCACAGATCTGCGAGCCAACAAACATTCCTTTCTTGACCTCAGCATCACTCAGGTGTAAGAACTTTCTATATAGGTGTTTGATCGCTTTTCCTTTCCTGTTCATATGACTGACTCAGTTATGCCTAATAAAATATATGAACTCAAAATTTTGTTTGGAAATTTTGAATTACTGAGGTACCCACAGGTGAAATGTGTAAATCTTGCAATTTAGAAGTAAAATTCTTCAAAGTATTATCACAGGTTCCTCTTAATAGTTTAAAAAGTCAATGTTATATCTGATAGTGTTTTGAAAAAAGTATTTGCTTTTATGTGCTAAGGTATTAAATGTTCACACGATGTAGAATTTATAGTTTTGATCATATAAAATATTAACATTAATTTTATGTTGAGAAAATAAATTACCATATACATTTTTCGTACAGCCCTGGCTATTTAAAATAGTCCTAAACCTTTAAATATAATTCTCACACTTTTAACATTATATAAAATTAACTATCGAATAACTTTAGTAATATAAATGGGTTCTGATAATAATATCACAATGTGTTTCTGTTTATCGTTTCTAATTAGATACTGAAAATCTGAAAAAGGTGGCAAAAACTGAGGAAAATTTTGAATAAAAAAAGGTAAAAAAAAATTAAATTGGAATAAGAGGCATTTTCAAATGAAAAATATTCTTTTTTTACAATATTTATACCGTTTAAAGGCCTTTTATACCATCTCATGTGAAAATGATTTGTATATATCAGTATTTTAAAAATTTAAAATAAAACATTTAATTTATGGAAGATTTTGACAAATTTCACTTGCGGGTACCCTAAGTCACAAATAAAATTATTCTGTATCATTAAAACGAAATTTATAAATGTTATATTATTTTTTCTTCTTTTTATTTTTTCTTCTTCTTCCTTCTTTTTCTTTTTTCTTCTTTTCTTCTTCTGCGGCGCCGAACGAAAGATACATTGCATACTTGTAAAGTGTTGCGATGTCATCATTATGTACGTAAAGCCTCCTTTGCTTTCAGATTAAGCCTTTAACACCGAGCAAGATGGTTCAGGCGGTAACGCATTCTAAAGGTCCGGGGTTAAATTTGTTTTGGGACCGACCACCCCTAATATTGGTTATTTTCGTGGTTTCCCTTGGTTACTTAGGCGAATGCTGGATGGATGTTTACATTCCACGAATTTCACTCTCTCATTTCCTTTTATTTCATTGCATTGCATCAGTTACAAGGTCGGAAGCGTAGTGGCGGGACAGCGCCTTGTAGTGGGGCGCCCAGACAAAGTTCCTGCCTAGTGTCTGAGGTCCTCTTCGAGTAAGACATTGGTGGAACCGCAGGCCCGCCGGCGTCTGAGATTTATCATCTATGGAAACTATAGGGACCCCACCTTCACCCGTAGTTTCTGGCCTACCGATGTATCTTCCATCTTCCTCTCTGAAGCGTATGTACAATATGCTCATTAACTGCGGCGGGTCCATCTCCTCCTCGTAAAGCAAGCAAGCGATAATGACAGTTACAAATCAATGGTAGATTTGGGTAAGTATATTACACTTTGGCGCTGTGAATTTTAAAATTGTATTGTGTGTTAACACTAATATTAACTGTATATTTAATTATGAGAACCTCACTATATTTCGACTGTTCCCTCAATGCAATTCAATTTGAGATTGACAGGAAATACATCGGCATATGATTTAATACATGCAGGTAACCTGCAAATATATAATTCACTTTTAGAATTTGTTTTGTTAATTTATTGAAGAAAAATGGTTGCACCATAATTAAGTTGATATTAGTTTAATTCATTTGTTTCAGTCAAACAAATAACAAAATAAAATGGTACAGTTTTGATACTTTATAAAGAAGTTGAGACTATTCGTGGTACACTGTCAGTGGGAAGGTCTTCATTATGCAGTATTTTCAGCTTTAGATAATGCGCTAGCTTCCCATTGCAGCAATGATGAAACAATGACAGGCGCCGTTTCGTTTGCCACAAATCCTACTCACAGCAGCTGGGACCGTACTGGAGCCTGCTTGGTGAGAGGCGAGCTAATCATTTGACCTCGGCACCGTCAATTAATTTATAAAATTTTATAATTATACCAACGTTACTTGCATCTTTAATATGTTTTAATGTCTTGAATACCAAAATATAATAAAATTGCATTGAAAATTAACTCCAAATATTAATTATCCAGAACCATTGAAAACTACTTCAGCAAACTAAGCTGCAACGCAACTCTGCTGGAATTTTTGTACCACAACTTCAGGTTCAATTGCTGTCTCTAGTTATATCACAGGGGCTCTTCACTTTATTGAACCATAAAATTAAAATTCGGAACACTTATCTACAGAAGTAGCAATTATGATAAATATTCGGGCAATATCAGCTCGGGGAGGGGGTTTATTGGAAGGTGAAAAATGTTTAGTTCTCAAATATTAATTCTAATAACAACCACCTTAAGAATCACTTATTATTTCCCACAAAAACTTCTTTATTTCGGGCAAAGTAAAGCACATCCTGAAGATTTAAGAGTATTAGAAACTGATTGCAGTCACAGTACTTATAAAAATCCTATAGAAAAGTCAGTTTATGCCAGGAGACTAACTCAGTAGCCTGCAACCCGCAAGATTCTCCATTTATTGTACCTTTCCAAACTACAATTTAATGGCACAACATTATACTTTTAACAAATTTCATTACAAAGAAGTATACACACTTCTTTTGTATTCTTTGAATATTACCTGAATCTGCAAGTGATGGGATTGGATTGTTTGGGGCTGCGGAGGATGTTTCGGTACTTAAGCCTTGCTCACGGCTGGCCATTTGTGTCTACGCCCGCAATGAGGACATCTCCTGAAGGAAGGGATGAAGTGAGGGAAACAATGAGCGGTAACTTCGCGGGCGTAGATGGGTTCTAACCAGAATCCAGGTCAGGAACCTTTACAAAGCGTAAGCATCTTTAACCTTGAAACAGAACCAACAAATTGAAAGGAAAGGAAATGGGAGAATAAATATAAATATCCATCGCCTAAGTGACCAGGGGAAACCGAAAGAAAAATCTCTATCTTCAGCTTTTTTACTATGAAAGTAAAAATTAAAATCAGCATGCCATCTAGAGAGAACTATTTACTTTACTGGTTTATAAGATGCTGAAGAACTGATGTATTTAAAGTAGCATAATCGAAAGCAGATGAAAAATGGTAACGAAATCTTACGTCGCCATACAAACGCATACCACAATTTAGTACCATTTATTACACAAAGCTACAAATAATACGCATTCATATTATATATATATACACGAGGGCCGCTCAATAAGTAATGCAACACATTATTTTCTTGGTCAATTTTGGTTTAAAAAAATGAAATTTTGTGTAGGACATCTTTAAACATTCCCGCTTCACCTAATATAGTTTCATTAATTTCCCATAGGTGGCAGTGCTATAACTAGTCTTCAAAATGACGTCTGTAACGGAGGTGCGTTCCAAACAGAGAGCAGTTATAGTGTTTCTTTTGTCGGAAAATCAGAGCATTACAGGTATTCATAGGTGCTTGCAGAATGTCTACGGAGACCTGGCGGTGGACAAAAGCACGGTGAGTCATTGGGGGAGGCGTGTGTATTCAACACAGCAAGGTCGAGCATACCTGTCTGATCTCTCGCGTGCCGGCCGGCCGCACACAGCTGTGACTCCTGCAGTGTTGGAACGTGCGGACTCTTTTACTCGAGGTGATCAACGGATCACAAACACCTCGCTGCTCAATTTGGCGTTTCTGTTGGTTGTGCTGACACACTTTTCCACCATTTGGGGTACTCAAAGGTTTGTTCTCACTGGGTTCCTCGACGCCTAACTGACGACCATAATGATCAGAGAAGGACCATCTGTGCGGAATTTATTGCTCGTTATGAGGCTGAGAGTGGCAATTTTTGGTCAAATGTTGTCACAGGCGATGAAACATGGGTTCATCACTTCGAACCCGAAACAAAATGGCAATCCATGGAGTGGCACCACACCAACACTCCTTCGAAGAAAAAGTTCAAAGCCGTACTCTCAGCAGGTCGTAAAGTCATGGCTATGGTTTTCTGGGACTCTGAAGGGGTTATTCTGTTCGATGTCCTCCCTCATGGTGAAACGATCAACTCTGAAGTGTATTATGCTACTCTAAAGAAATTGAAGAAACGACTTCAGGGTGCTAGTAGCCATAACATTGCAAATGAACTTCTTATTCTGTACGATAAAGTAAGGCCTCACACAAGTCTGCGCACCCTACAGGAGCACACACAACTTCAGTGGACTGTTCTTTCTCATTCACCCTACAGCCAGGATCTCGCACCTTCCGACTTCCACCTGTTTTTGCTCAATGAAGGATGCACTCCGCGGGAAGCACTACATGGATGACATGGAAGTTGTTGGTGCAGCAAGACGTTGGCTCCGACAAGATTAGTAGAGTAGTACCATGCAGGCATACAGGCCCTCCCATCAAGGTGGCGTAAGCCTGTAGCGTTGAACGGAGATTATGTTGAAAAATGTGGTTTTGTAGCCAAAACATTGGGGAATAACATGCTGTATTTGAATCCTGAGTAAAACCAGCCTGCTTTAAGAAAATAAATGTGTTGCATTATTCATTGAACGCCCATCGTGTATATACATGAAATATGACATATATATGCTGTATTAATGGTTTCGTTTTCAATGCTTGATTTCACAATGACTCGATATGAGAACCATGTGTTACTCGGCGTATGCCTACACGGTAATCGTGCACTTGCCATACTCTTTGGAGCATATTCTTAAACAGTGGTGCAAACTTTTTCAGTTCTACGCTTGAGTTCTTCTAGAATTTGTGGAAAAGGTGGCTCATACACACAATCTTTGATCTATCTATTCCCATAGGAAGAAGTCACAGGAAGTTAGCCCCGGAAATCTGGGGGGGGGCAGTTTTCGAAACAGTTGTCATTATTCCCTGCTTGTCAGATCCAGCGTCGAGGTAGCTGGTTGTTGACAACGTCATTATGGTAATAGGGTGGGGTTCCGTCCTGCTGGAGCAGGAAATTGTCGGAATTTTCTTGCATTTGTGGGAACAACCATTGCTGAATCACATCCAGGTAGAACCGGACCAGGACCGATGGGTTTTTTCGGGCGTAAAAATCCTAAGTATGACTTCCTTCGGAAAGGAAGTAAAGCCGTGGGTCTTGTGTCGTACATTTACGGCACGATAAAGAACCTCAAGCCTGAAAGAGAGGCCTCTGAGCAAAATTCGTCAGCCATTTCACGCCATGAGTTGAATAGGACGCTGATGACCTGAGATGTTAAAAGAGCGTCCATAAATAAATAAATCAATCAATATAAAAATCCAGGTATATATGGCTAGTTACACTGTTTTCGGTGAAGAAGAATGGTTCATAAATTTTCGTGATGATATTGTGCAGAAAATGTTCACTTTAGGTGAATCATGCTCATATTCGAGGAATTCATGAGGATTCTGGGTACCCCACACTAGACAGTTATGTCTGTTGACTTTGCCATTTGTATGGAATGTCGCTTTATCACTAAAGATTATGCGATTCATGAAGAAGTCATCTTCTTCCATCCATTGTTGCACTCGGATACAAAACTCATAATGCAGTTAATGTCATTTCGTTTGATCTATTGCAAGAGCTACAATTTATACGGCTACATACGCAGCGTCTTCCAAACTGTCGTGCGTGGTACTTGCAGCTCGCAGGATGCTCTACGAACTGATTTTTTTCAAACTTCTGCAATGATTGCCTCTCTCTAACAGTTAACGGTATCGTCACTCACTGTCGCACGGCCACTTTTCTTAGGACACAAGCAAACATTACTCACAAAATTGTCATGCCAGGAGTAAATAGACTTCCTGCTTTGTGATTCTTTACCGCACTTAGTCTTGAGCTTCCGTTAAACATCTGTAACATTCTAACAAACAGAAAGCACGCTCTTCGTCAAGTCGCCATCTTTACAAAATGTCAACTGCAGTGAATGCGGGAAATACGAACATTAACTATCAAAACAAAACCATTTGAGTTTCACTTTAATATACGCAACGTGTATCATTTGTAGGTTTTCTGTAATAAATTAAAGTGTTACAGGACCTAAGGAACACCCTGTATACTTTAATTTTTATTATTATAAATGATAATAGTGACAATATTGCATTGCACAGTAAAATAGACGTATGCCTAGTGACGCTCAAATATGCCTAAATAACATTAAAAAAACTATATATTTACTTTTTTTAATCGGTCCTGGTGGTGTAGTGGTAGCCATATTTGCCTCCTAAATCCAAGATCGCGAGTTCTATCCCGGACAGGACTGATGGATGGTGTAAAAATCCTAAGTATGGCTTCCTTCGGAAGGGAAGTAAAGCCGTGGGTCCCGTGTCCTACATTTACGGCACGTAAAAGAACCTCAATCCTGAAAGAAGAGGCATCTGAGCAAAATTTATCGGCCATTTTACGCTCTGAATTGAATGGGATGCTGATGACCTGAGATATTAAAGAACGTCTGTAAATAAACCAAATATTTTTTTTCCTTGTATTTTTGATATCTGACATGATTTCAGTTCAAGGAGCTGAGGATAAATATTAATATTCGGTCTTTACTCCCCCACTAAACCCTCGAGTCAACTAGGAGACCTGGTGCTTTCAATTGTTAATGACGCCAACATGAAATACCAACTAGCTATCATTTAAGTTTGTATAACATGAAAAGAGGTTCTGTCGTTACCACTGCAGGCCTGCTGACAAACTGAAGAAATCAACTGTTGGGACTCACTGCTAATCCAGCCAATTTTCCACTCTCGACTAAATCCTGAAGAATGTAGGTCATTCCTTCCTTGGAGGTTCCTTCTACTATTAGGTCATTAACTTTATATGTGAAATAAACACGCAAGTCTCTCCAAGAAATTAATTTGAGACTTATTTTAATAGAATTCTTAAGATATTCTTTTCTCCATTTTAACTGTGGTTGAAATAAGCTTCCTTCATTCATGTATGGCTTCTGTTCGTCATCTGTAAATGGCATTCCCATTTCTTCGGGAATAAATTATGTTTTAAGTTGTCTATCTGCAATACAGGAACATAAACATGTGGGCTAACATGAATTTTCTTCCATAGCATGCCAGTGAGTTTGAACGGAAATCAGGATATTTGCAAATGTAGGCAGATCTTAATGATTTGATGTTTTGGTGCAAAAATTGCTTAGTCAAAGTGTTTTAAGCTGAAAATGAAACCTTAACTTTTTACCAAGTTGACTCATTTAAAATTATAAAAAATTGGAAGCTAATAAATAATGGATATCTATCGAGTACTGCGCTGGTGTAATGTGTGAAAAAAATTAAATGTTTATAAAAAACGTTCTAAAACTGATCAACCCAGAATAAGTTTGTTTATATATATAATCATTATATGGTTATTGGGGTAATTAAATTTAAGGGTTTAAATATCTTGTCAGTACATATAGCAATTACTTTTAAAATTTAACAATTAAATTACAAATTATTTAATTTTCACAACAATGTTTTTCTGTTTGTATTTTATACTCGGTAAGGTAAATTATCTTTGTACTTCAGGTTACAATAATTTGTTGCAAAGCCGACCATATCTAAGCATTTCTTACAAAATGACTTTTTCCAAATTTGAAAAGTTAAGAGAGAATTTTCGAGCAACTTGACAAACCTAGACTTTTGTTTTTAATGTTATTAGACAGTTCGAATTTTACTGTATTTTGAAAACGCTTGGCTACCTTCCGGATACAGTTAAAAAAAACCTGCAGTATATGTATGCATGCAAAGATTACATTGCTATTTTCTTGTTTTTTTTTTTTTTTAAATTAGCATTTTAAAAGAAGAAAAAGGACGCGTACTCATATTCGCCTGGTGAGTGTGCATCCAGCTATGCAAGCTGGTCAGTTCGCTTACTTCCTGTTGCCTTCACATGATCTCAAACGACCGAAGAAGTTTGAAAGAATGAAAGAAAGAAAGAAAGAAAGAAAGAAAGAAAGAAAGAAAAGAAAAGAAAAACAAAGAAAAAAAAAGGTCAGTCATACATAGTGAATAAAATTGCTCTGGATTTTATTGCAAGTATTTTAATAATATTTTTTAAAATTCCTAATACGAAGGATGGCAGACATATTAGGTAAAAAAGGCAAAATGAAAGAAGTGAACTTGTAAAAAAATCTGGAAAATGAATTTTGTATCGCAAGCTACATTTTAGTAACTCAACTAAAAATACAAATATAATAATTAATTTCTAAGTCGTAGGGTTGCAATAATATTTCAGAAATGTCTATCTGTAATACCTTTGATATAAATTTGAAAAAGGTAGAATTCTTAATTTATAATTTCCAAATTTTACCATTTTCACCCATATAATACTAATGATTATCCTGATAAAAAGCGTTCCATTCTCTCGCGTTTACTACGTAGCTAATTAACAAATAAGTATATTAAACCACCACCACTACTACTACTACTACTACTACCACTACCACTACCACTACCACTACCACTACCACTACCACTACCACTACCACTACCACTACCACTACCACTACCACTACCACTACCACTACTACTACTACTACTAATAATAATAATAATAATAATAATAATGTTAAAGATCTCTGAAAAAAGAAATTTAACAATTCCCTGTTTGGCACAATCCTATCAGAAGAAATGCATATAACGCTTTGCAAAATTGTATAAAATAACATGTACGTAGGTAGCCTGGTCCCATAATTTTGTGAGTGATACATTTTTTTGGCCTCATAAGTTAAGATCAATTCATTATTATCTTGTCTTTGAAAATGTCATTAAATATCTGAACTCTTTAATCTGTGAACTTTTAAATTTGTCATGATGTTAATTTGATCTTCAAGAAAATTTCATTTGTTCAATAAAAAGTATGTCGGATTTTGAAAGGCATTTTTTAAATATTGTTTAACTTCCATTCTACTGCTGAGTCATTACAGGCGGTATGCACTGGTAATACATGAAATGAAAATAAACTGATAGGGGATTGTTTTTCTTTTAAGGAAGGAAGCGTTTTAGGCCTTCGTTTAGGATTACTCCCCGGTATTTGCTGCTTATGAGGCAGAGGAACACCTGGGAAGGGGGAAAAAAACAATCAGGGAGGACAATCCTGGCAGGAATCGAATCCAAGATCTCTCTCGCTCACGATTCCGCGCAAATGGTTAAAATTTAGCCTCCCGTGGCGATTGTAATATATTTTCCAAGTCACATCAGTTCCAATATTAAAACCGTCGGATTTTGAAAATTACGAATTTTGGAAATACTTTTTATATATATAGAAATATATATCTGACCTTAGAAATAAATACATATTTAAATTTAATCTTAGACCACACGTATCGGGTTTTGAGAGTATGATGCTATTTATATCAAGAAATACCGAGGGTGCCAAAAATGTATACACTCTTTCACAGTAGATATGGATTTAATATTTTTCAAAGTGGGATCGAAAAAACAACAGTAATGTGTAGTATGATGTTGTTGATTTGATTTATTTATGGACGCTCTTTAACAGCTCAGGTCATCAGCGTCCCATTCAACTCAGGGCGTGAAATGGCCGACAAATTTTGCTCAGAGGCCTCTTCTTTCAGGCTTAAGGTTCTTTTTCGTGCCGTTAATGTACGACACGGGACCCGCGGCTTTACTTTCCTTCCGAAGGAAACCATACTTAGGATTTTTACCCCAGAAAAAATCCATCGATCCTGGTCGGATTTGAACCTGCGACCTTGGGATTAGAAGGAAAGTATGGTTACCACTATACCACCAGGACCGATAGTATGATGTTCTGTAGACAGATGTGACACATATATTATGATAGCATTGCTACGTAACAGGCAAATCAACAATGAGCAAATGAAGCCAAGATTATCGTATGATGTTCTGTAAACAGACGTGACTCACATTACGTTATGCTAGCGTTGCTACAACAAAATTAAGCCAAGATTCTTGTTTGAACAGCGGAAAGAAACTTTGGAGTGGTATTGGAAAAACCAAGAATGTTGTTGAAATTCAAACACGTGTGTACAGAACAGAACCGCTAAGGCGAGTAACAATTCCGCCTTACCTGCCATTCATACACTCTATGAAAATGAAGAATTTTACTTCCAACAGGATGGTGCACCACCACATTACCACCGAGATGTACGTGCGTAACTTGATGATAATTCTCCAAGGCACTGAAGAATTCCGACTGAGTTTCCACCGCGTTCTCCGGATCTAACTCCGTTGGACTTTTACCTATGGTTGCTCAAGCAGTAGTTCAATGTACTCAGAAGTGTATCGACGCCGATGGTGGGCATTTTTAGCAACTGTTGTAACTGTAAAAGTCTAAGATGATTAGTGCTCTTCATTTTCTGTTTGTGTGAATTCAATTTTGTTATGTTAACACAGGTTTTTCTTTTCTTGAAGTGTGTATACACTTTTGGCACCAAATTCATTTTAGGAAAAAATGTCATATTTCGGCTATTGAAACTATACAACTAATGCTGACTTTGTTTAACGAAGAGCGTGAAACAACCTCAGAGGTTATCTTCAAATGTGAATCTTTAGTCTTTAGGGTTACCAATCTAATGGTGAACCTCCCTAAGAATCATTTAGTGAGCATTCTCCTAAACACAAAATACAGGTGTGTTTGCAAATAGAAGACAATACAATAAGCCCCCGAGCTTTGGTGTTAAATAACATTAACGTAACTTCATCTTTGTTTTAGAATAAACCCATCTAATATCTTGTTTGTTCTAGATAACAAACTGACTTGATATTTACAGTACAATTCATGACGCATTCTTCATGATATTAGAAAAATGACATTGGTATACGAAACTTCTAAAAATCGAACTAGGTTATTTATTTAACACGCAGAACACTTCATATTATTTATTTTAAATTGCAAGGGTACAGTTAAGTTTTGAATGCCACAAGACAATGTTCTAAAGAAACAACTTCTCGTGTATGGTAGACATGCATCCTTGAGTGAATTAGTGTTATGACATATGCTGCAGCCGAAGAGCATTATTAAAGTTCGATTAGCCTCTATGTTCTGAATATTTTGACTATGAAACCGATTGATTCTCATCTCTTTTGTTTATTGCAATTAGAGCCGATTGGACAGAAATTTTCTCAGACAATACGCAAGAGAAATCAATATTTTCCTGGAAGATAATTATGAACTACTATTGCATTAGGTCGTCAATGCAGACTAAGAGGAAGAAACACAGTTTCTTAAAATGAGTTTCAAGTTAGCCATTACTTTGTTTGTTTGTTAGAGCTGCTATCTGTTATCGAAACATTCATGATTCATTTGTTATAGCTTTAAAACTCTTTCTTGAAAAATAACGTGAAACAGGTAAACAAGGATTCTGCAGATTTCACGAAATAAATGTAATAGAGATAAGACTTTACAGTGGATTTAACGTGAAACGTTGTCATTTAGACAAATTCATAAAAACAGCTTCATACGTTTGATGCAAAACTTTATCTCTACCCCATGAATTCTTGACCTACAAAAGAACAGAGGAGCAAACATGCGAAAGGTCACAATTCGCATTTGAGTTAGAGCTGTATACTCGTTCTATATTTAATTTTAATTGTGTTTAACGCCCGGCTTTACTGCTGAGGCATCACAGCTAATGGACATTGGTGATACATGAGAAGAAATTATAAATTAGGAAAGCGTTTTGTTTTAAAGGAAGAGAAAATTTAGGGTGCCTCCCCGGCATTTGAAAAAAAACTAAAATTCAGTCAGGGAAGATGATGCTGGCGGGAATCGAACCCCAGACATGCCGCTCACGAGGCAGTGTTATCACGACCTCGGCTACTCGTGGCGGCATTCTGCTGTATATGTGACTCAACCAGAAACTCCAAGAACTTAAGTCAGCTGTTTTATTAGATCAATGATTCCACTTTCACAATATGGCACTGACGCTCAGTGTAGCAGTGTAAATTTAAATAGGGATCCCAACCAAGTATTAACGTGATTTCAAACTTCTATGTTAGTTCACAGTATCTGCAAAGGGCAGGCACGCCATTGACTACCACCAAGCTCCTTTTGAAATGCCAATAATCAGTTGTGTTCATTACTAATAAGGGTTAAATTTACATAAGGAATCGCAAACTTATTAGCAATTTTATTTTTACTTCGCAAATGTAGTGGCATATAATCATGTGATTCTATACACATCTTCGGAGATTACAATAACTATAAGTTATAATGTTACGTTATCGATAGGTTACTGACACATTTTCTTTCGATTGATTTGAAGTAATTCTAATATTTGCTCTATATTAATTTCTGAGTATTAAAATTAAATTACTTTAATGTCTTATACCTCCGATAATGCTGGGTTTTCTTTCTCAAATTACTTTTCTAAGACTATTCTGTACAGAGTGAAAACATTTCGGTGTTGTTCATCAGCGCTCTGTATATGAAAACTGTTTGCAGTTGTATTTATGTATGTATGAATATACGATGTACCAGAATCGTTATACATATTCTCAAGTTATACTCGCATGTACTTTCAAGCCATATTACATTATTCAGGGGTCTTAGGAAATAAAAACTAGACGCTATGTGTTTAATTTCCTCTTATATTTTTATTATCGAATAAGCTAAAAACAAATATACAATCCACTCACAGTTATTAATACACGTTCATTTCATCCACACTGGTGCACCTATTTTATACATACTTCTTTGCTACTAGCAATTCTAAACTTTTGAATTCAGTGTCAGTTCATTGGGGTAAAATATTTACATAACGAGAGACAGTGAAACGAAGGGAAATATTTGTAGTATCTTTTCAGTAGTCAGGTGTTGCCAGTTGTTACACCAGCTGCTGCTTTTACCCAACCCATAAGGTGTGGTGTAAAGTGGGTTGCTTACTCCGGTAAATTACACGGCGGTTCTGGGCTACTTTATACAGAATTGAAGTGGACTCAATGTCGTAAATAAAGCTCAT
>CM060846.1:365573011-365705511 GCA_030762175.1 Metallyticus violacea | reverse complement strand
CAGGTGGGTTGCCTATGTGACGGGCTAACTTCATTAACGGGAACGTGTGCAGTCCAAGCGTAGACTTCATGTGGGGACAAGGATGACAATGAAACTCGGTGAAATGGAAACATTCATAGATGCAGGTACAGTCACCACTATAGATGGCGTACTTATAAGGGCTCTAAGAGCGCACAGTAGTGATAAATGCTCCTACGCCTAGGGAAATAAAAATTCTAATATATAAATGCGTATACTATTAATGTTGAAGGCCCATTTTTACTGCTGAGCATTTTTACATCACAGGCGATGTAAACTGACGATGCACGATATATGAGATGAAATTATAAATTGGTAGAGAACATTTATTTTGGAAGGATATATTTCATGTCTAATATCTTTCCCGGCATTTGCCATTGATGAAGACCGAGGAATCGCTGGAAAGAACCTCACCTAGGGAAGATGCTCCAGACGACAGTCGAAGTCCAGTCGAAATCATTTCTCATCTTCTTATTTCGCTTACTTTCTGAGCTGTATTATAAAATTCCAAAATTAGATACAAAATGACTAACATTGGGAAAGGAAATCTTGCAAAATAATGAATTGTTGAACCAATCGTACACTTGCGTAACATTTTATACTAGCTGTATTTTACTGTACCCGGACATTTTGGAGAATGTTTTACACAGATTTAGTATGCGTATTAAATAATGCAAGATATTTTAGTACAGAAGTTCTTGAAATGGTTTATTTACTCTTTAAAAGATCAGGTCATCAGCGTCCCATTCATTTCAGAGCGTGAAACGACCGGAAAATTTTGCTCAGAGGCCTCTTCTTTCAGGTTTGAGGTTCTTTTTTATGCTGTAAAAGTACGACATGGGACTCACGGCTTTACTTGCCTTCTGAAGGAAGCCATACTTAGGATTTTTACGCGCGAAAAAATCCATCGATCCTGGCCAGGTTCGAACTCGCGAACTTGGATTTAGAAGGCAAGCATGGTTACCACTACACCACCAGGACCGACAGGGAAGTTAGACGAAGAACGACCTAAGTCCGAGGTACAAGATTCGACGTCAACGAGGCCAGTCAAGCAATCAACAAGCGAGCTACAAATAACACCATTGTGCTGCATTAAATACCATTGAAGTGGCACCTTCTTTATATTAGGCACCATTTGGTTGAACACAACCAGGTTTACATGTTTGCCAAGTTTACCTTGCCAGTGGTATGGGTGAGACGCGAGTTCATCTGATTATTCATCTTTGGGAGAATAAACAACCTCAGCATCTAAACCACAAGGCGTCATTTATCGTCGCATTCAATATCCTGTTTCCATTCACTCAGCCCTGGCTAGCTTACAGCTGCCAGAAGTCAGCGGAAAGCCCGAGACAGAGAGAGAGAGAGAGAGAGAGAGAGAGTCTCATGGAAGCAGAGTTGGTGGTCTGCAGCGGCCGTGGCGAAATCTGTTATCAGCGCACTTAAATTAATTTACACAGTTACCATATAGCCCAACTCCTACCCCCACGAACTATCCTTCCTCAGGGTAGAATAGAACATCTACATTTAAATATGAAATAAATTAGAAATATAAAGGTATACAGGCATTAGACACACACTAACTGCAAAACTGTAATAAATTTGTTGATAGATCTATCCTGAAGAGTCAGCACTGTAGCATTGTGCGGGTTGGATATATTGGAGGAGAAACCTTTAGCAGAAAAGGAAGGTTTTCTTGCGCTATAGATCTGGGATTAGGGAAAGATATGAACCAACAGAATACAACTGATCTTCAGAATTGCTCGTATTTGTGAGGATCGATGTTTGATTTGCTGTCCCTTTAGAGAATTTAGATATGATGGATAATAAAATTAATTTGGTTGTAACCAGTCATGCTCTTGCATTTAAGGTGAGCGAGATGTGTGGGGTTCGATAATCGTCAGAATCACCCCCCATGGCGGAGGTTTTTCCAGGTTTTCCCCAGTCTTCATAAATGGCAAATGACGCGTATAGGTACCCTAAACTTTCGCATGGAACCTTTCCTGCTTAAAAAATTCATTTCAAATTTATAATTTCATCTCATGTATCCAGATTTGATCCCGTATAATTAATTAACTAATATTAAGATTTAATCCTGTTTAATTAATTAATTTACGTAGATTAACATTTCATGATGCAAATATGTAAAGTGATGTACATTGTTCGAGAATCGTAAATCTTGACTGGAAGATGAAAACCTTCATTTAACAAAAGCGACATTCTTGTGCAGTAGGCAGGGTCATATACTCAATAGCTAGGGGACCTTAATTTTCATCAAAATAAAAGTGTCCTTGAAAAAGACTGTGGTGAATAGCTTTCACCTTGGGTAACTGTCTCTTTAAAAAAGAGAAATGCTCGCTCCCTCAAAAACGTTTCTAGCTAACATGCAATTATTCAAGAATAGCCAATGATTTCTCGGATTTCAAAATGTGTCTCTTCGAGAAACTTTCAGCGACAAGATATTAAGCCAATAGGAAGGAAATTTGGTGATACGTCTGCTATGTTTGGAAATTTGAGTTCCCGTAGAAGACGCGTAGAATGTCTAGTAAAATCATTTTTGAAAGCTTTTTCGTACAGTTTGATTTGAGAGACGAGAATATACAGTTCGCTTCGGGAAATGAGATAGGGCTGTTCAATTTAGAAAAAGAGAAATACAATTCGTGGAATGGAATGGTAAAACCCTATTTGTGTGGAAGATATTGGTCATGTTATTTGAGTATGCGATGCAAACGACTGTAGAATTTGTTAAGTACAGGGGTCAGTAAATATTTAAAACTCTCCATACCCTTGCTAATGGTAAGAAAGTGTCGTTTAAGGAAAAGGAACAATAAAGTGAACAGTGAAGTGTAAACAGTTTAACCAATGGCGAAACTTTAATCCGCAACTTCCACAGTGTCAGCTCAGTGATCTTCCCATCCCTTCCTCCCCTGGTAAAATTCCAGAAAAGCCTTACAGTAATTTCAGCATCCCTGAGACGATCGCGGCAGCAGGAGGGTTCAACGCAGACTTCTTTCTTGGCAGCGATATACTCCATCAACAGTAAACGTTACCATCAGCCGCAAACTTAGCACTTCAACGTGGGGGAAGATAATCATTCTCCCCACTAAATAAAAACCCCACCCTTCAACAATCCGTTGAAAACTTCAGTGTACACAGACTATGATACCTCAGCGGTAAAAGCGGACGCTAAGCACTATGTTACATTTTCATAATTTTGGTATATTATATGGATATGAAACACATTTAAGCAACGCACATTTCACTAAAACAATCCTCATATTTCACTTATGATCCTGAAAACTAACAATCTTAAATAACAGTATAAAATTAAATGATACAAAAGCACATAAATTTAAAGAGCTTTTAATAGTTGATAAGAAAGTTATTACTGAAATATATTCATACTTTCCTTATACGTTTCTGCTATTTTTCGTGAATTTAAAATAACCTGATATGAACCTTATCCCTAATTACATTTTTTATGTGTTGCCTAAAAATTCTTTAAAGTAATGAATATTTCATTCCAACCGCTGACTTGCAATACAAATCTGTAGCTGTAACTGCAATTTGGAATGTTGACAACCTTGTGGGGGTTAGTAACATCACTGCTTACAACAGCATGAAACGTACAGCGATTTTGATGATTTTATGAACTAAACCAATTTAATATAAAATAAATTCACTTCTTGGAATTTCAATGAAGTTAAAACATTTCGAATCTTTTTTATGAAATTAATATATTTCTCACTTCTTATTTATTAATAGGTTTCTCTTGAATGTATGTTGCATTTGAACGAATCTGAAATTTAAATTATTATTTCCTAAATATTTAAAATAAAACATATTAGAACCCAAAACATTATGCTTATTTTTTAAAAATATGTGCCATCATTAAAATAAAATTGTAAAATAAACATAACGCACTCTAAATATAACGCACACCAAAGGTTTAGTATGTGCTTTTAGTTAATAATTCAAATCACAAAACCCTTCTTTCTTTACAAAGAAGAGATTAATCCGGTTTATTTCCATTAAAAATAAAGGTTGGCAAGACAGACAAACGGAAAGACAGTAAATACGTTTATACCACAAATATGATAAATATTGATAATACTTAACTAGCTGTGTAAATTATTATTTATTTAATATAAATTACAGAACATTTCCAAATAAAACAGAATGTGCATATTTATAGAGCTGTTGACTGCATCACAAAAGGAATATGTAAATATGAACAACAATAAAACAATAACTGATTCAAGGAGTTTATAAAAAGTAATATTTTCGTGCTATATTAAAGCTAAGTTGATAAGAAAATTGTGTATTAAATACTAGATAATGCACTGCTAACTAATAAGCTTTCAGCAACTAAAATTAAAAATAATTTTTTATAAAATTACTATATAAATATACTAAGTAAACTTGGCAGAAAGTCATTATAATTTTATTTTGATGCTGTAGCATAGAAAAAAGCGTGTTAATTATTATATAATTAATTTATAAAAAAATCAATTCAGTTCTTTTCGAAAAATAAATTTTACAACACTAACGCAGTCTTGATATGAATAC
Organism: Metallyticus violacea; assembly: GCA_030762175.1. NCBI lineage: Eukaryota > Metazoa > Arthropoda > Insecta > Mantodea > Metallyticidae > Metallyticus > Metallyticus violacea. Next base: position 365,700,927 of record CM060846.1, on the reverse strand, counting down.
CCAGCTATTTACATTATTAATGAAACTGAGTTATTTCAGGATTATTTGTTGCTAAAATATTTTTTTCAAACAAAAATCAATTCTGCTACAATGTCACTCAAATAAAAAGCGAAAAATAGTATTTTACTAATGCTTGGATAAGTATGAGGAAACCCAGTCTTAATGATTTAAAGATAAGCAATTTCACTTACTGCAATGTCTCACTTTTAACTTAGAGTCTTCACAATATAATTTTTTTGATTTTGTCGAGTGTTTAGTACGTGCATAGTTGATGAGCTCTTATATTTGGTAAGATTTGCAGAAAGAGTTTTCGCCAAAATGACTGCAGTATCTGTTCGTTAAGGCATTAATTCAGGAAAATATTAACATGCTTTTGAAGTTATCAGCAAATAACCTAGCCCCATCAGTATTCTCAATTGTTGCTCAAAAATACTTTTGTTATCATTAGGAAAGAACTGCTAAAGTAGACAGAACACAGCACAAGGTGGGAATATGAAGTTGATTCTGGACGTAATATATATTTGAGGTACTTCAAACACATTAAGCATTATTCAGACAACGGAGGTATTTAAAGGATAACCAACGAATTCCATGTTACTTTTTATAATTAATGTAATTAATGTCCATATTATTGACCCTAGATACAAAAAGGTTCACACGTTACAACTCTTGTTCAGAAACACTATTTCTTCTCGCATGTCATTTAGCAATTCATGTAATGTTCCCAGATTTGAAGAAGTGAGTTAGAAATTGCTTAGACACTAAACGTCTCGCAGGAAACACTAAACTTTTCGAACATTGTTATAACTTTTGGACCTGCTCACGAGTTTTATTTTTATTACTTGCCGGCCCTGGGTGTGATAGTGAGGCGAACATTCACATGTCAACTACCTGGGTCACTCTGCTGCGTAAAGAGAGGTCCAAGTAAGTGGTTGGTACGGACAACGCTGCAAATCATCTGTACATCTGTCACCGTATTAACGCATTCAAGAGAGGTTTGTTACTGAAACAACGTTTATTTCACACCAATTGTTTACCAATACCCGTGACCTTTCATCATTTACGTTTCACTCTATTAGCCAGGGTGGCCGAGGTCGTTAAGGCGCGGACTCATCAGCGGGAGGTATGGGTTCTACTCCCGCCAAGACTGTCCTCCCTGACTGAGGTTTTTCTCAGTCCTTATAACTGTCAAATGTCGGGGAGGTACCCTGAACTTAGGCCTGGAACGTTTCCTTACGTATAAAAATTATTTTCCAATTTATCATTTCATTTCATGTATCACTAGAGTCCATCACCTGTTGTGCCTCAGTGGTAAAAACGGGCGTCAAACGCTATTCACTACTCACACTCTAGTCGCCACATTTGAAATTAAGCTGATACGAATTCAAGTGACGGTGCTCGAGCATTTTGAAGCTAGAGTCAGAAATCGGGCCGTGCATTGCTCGAATAGCTATGCTTGTGTAACGGTAGAATAATCTTTCTTCGTGCAAGACAAAAGCTAAGCTTTTAAACCCCCCTGAAACACCCACTAGGCACTCATAGAAGAAAAACCTGAGAAATTAAACCACGTCCCATAGGAAATTTTTGAAAGAGACGCAATCAGGCAGATGTGTAATAAGAACAAACGTCTATCTGCGTCATATATTCACGCATCGCACAATAAGCAAAGTCCCCAGAGATTTTGAGTTTACCAGCTTTGTGACGAAACTTTCTCCAAAGAAAGAAGTAGCCTATGTAATGTACACACAAGTTCGGTCCTGGTGGTGTAGTGGTTACCATACTTGCCTCCTAAACCCAAGATCGCGGGTTCGAACCCGGCCAGGACCCATGGATTTTTTCGGGGCGTAAAAATCCTAAGTATGGCTTCCTTCGGAAGGGGAAGGGAAGTAAAGCCGTGGGTTCCGTGTCGTACATTTACGGCACGAAAAAGAACCCCAAGCCTGAAAGAGAGGCCTCTGAGCAAAATTAGTCGGCCGTTTCACGCTCTGAGTTGAATGGGACGCTGATGACCTGAGCTGTTAAAGAGCGTCCATAAATAAATCAATCAAAAAAACCTACATACCATGTGTACATCGATTATAATATTCAATTTCAAGTGTACATTGGAACAATACATGAACATTTTCAAAGTCATATATTGAGGTACGGAAACAAAAGTTTTGTTATGTTCTGTAAAGTCGCTTCCTGTTATCAGTAAGATGCAGTTCAGAATATCTCATCACTTCCACATTCAAACTGCATACATTTTGTCTCATAGTTTCCCCTCGAGGTCTTGCGGAACTTTAGAGATATTGCGTCCCATCATTCTTCATTTCTGTTTCGGAGAGATCTTGAACAACTTTAGAAGAACATGGGGCCGAGGCATAATCTAGTTGAATATTAATGTAATTTATTCAATAACTGTCATTTATCCACTATAAAGTCAGACATAACTAATTACACATGACTCTTTCGGATAAGAAATCCTTCAATGATATGAACCATTGGTAAAGGATCCTGTTGAAATCGAATTAGAGAATAAAAATAAATATGGACGACAGTGTACTTTATCATTTCCTATTTGTATCGCTACCAGAGATAAGCAACTTGCACGCAACTCAGTTCCTTTCTTCCCGCTATGGAAAGGCTGTTGTTGATTTGGTTTATTTACGGACGCTCTTTAACAGCTCAGGTCATCACCGTCTTATTCAATCCAGGGCGCGAAACGGCCAACAAATTTTGCTCAGAGGTCTCTCTTTCAGACTTGAGGTTCTTTTTCGTGCCGTAAATGTACGACACGGAACCCACGGCTTTACTTCCCTTCCTAAGGAAACCATACTTAGAATTTTTACGCCCGAAAAAATCCACCGATCCTGGCCGGGTTTGAACCCGCGATCTTGGGTTTAGAAGGCAAGTATAGTTACCACTACACCACCAGGACGGACATATGGAAAGGCGAACGCACTACCAAGATTAAATATTTGCCAATATAAAAATATAGGAGGGTTGTCGAATACGTAGTTTTTCTATTTTTATCTATGAAAAATAAAAAAACAACAACTACATTTTGATAATAGTTTCATTAGAGTGTATTGGCAGCCATGAGGCAGCTTCATTAAATGGTGCGCATTACTTTGGCAGTAGTTAGATATTATAGAGGTGCCACCAAAAGATACATTTATTCACAGCGAAAACCGAAAATGCAGCAAATATCCATCTCGAGTTAACCTTTGTGTATGGAGAAGGATGCATGAGCATTTAGAAGGTTTAACATTGGCGTGCATGACGATGCTTTGAGACTATCAAGGTGTTAAACTGGTGGACTTATGACTGGCAAAGTTTTGCAACGGCATGATAATGCTTGCCCACATTCAACTGAAAGAATCAACATTTACTTAGGAAAGTAAAATGGGAAATATTATGTTATAACCATGTCCTTCTGATCTTTCCCCGAATGAGTTCGATATTTACACCGAACTCAAAAAGCACCTCTGAGGTCAAGCGATTTGAAAATAAAAATGGCAGAGAACAAATGGCTGCGCAGACAGGGCAGTCAAGATGTGAAAAATTGATGCTGTGATTTCGAAAGTGCTTGGAAAAAGACGGTGATTATAACTTAGGGGTTGTGGAATTTTATTTACTTTATTTAAAAATAAAAAACTGAACTTAATATTTTAGACAACTTTCATTATTGGATGAACCTTGTATCTTAATTACATATTAAAATGCTGTATTGGACCCTAGAAGGAATAAAAATAAAGTACGGTAAGGTAAAGCATCATTCCAGGGTTGATCCATTCATATGTTTCACCCTTTCAGCATACTGTTCTTAAGACTGATGCACTTTTACAAGTGATGTTCTAACTCCTGGAAAAAGGTTGGACGAACCTCTGTCAACCACTAGTTTACAGCCCCTATAACTTAATAGCCTGATGAAAATGTTCTCCTTTGAAGGTTTTATTTCTGTTTTAGAAACAGTATGAAGAGATTGAGAGCTACAAACAGTTCGCGTCACGCTTGATCCGAGAAAGCGGGCGGAAAGAAGCCGATAGAGCGCGAAGTAAGCAATCTATGGCATGCACACAATCTTTATTTTATTTCACTAACCTGTTACACTAGTTACACAAAGCATTGTCCTTCGGCATCCACGCATTCCCGACAGTTTTTGATGAAATTTGCATTCACACGCAAACGTTCTTATTTTGTGATACTTCTAATTTCTGCTCTTATATTGTTTTTCAGTTCATCTACAGTGTGTGCGTTATATCTATACACTATTTTTAGGGTTCCCCAAAAATAATAATCACACGCTTTGGGGAACGTGCAAGCCACACCCCTTTAGAAATAATCCTGTCTTCAAAAACCTCCCTTATAGCCTCCAAAAAATCTCGGCCATGGGCTATGGAGAATCCTGTTGAAAATACGCATATAGCCTTTCATGGTTAGATAATTGTTCAAAAAATGTGCGGGTACTTCCGTACATGCATCTTCCAATTTACGGTATCTTAAAAAAATATAGGTCCTATTGTTCGATTAGCTGCTACGGCACACCACACACCAATCTTTTCATTGTGCAGAGGATTTTCATGAATTATTTGTGGGTTTTCTATGCTGCAGAATCTATTCTTCTGTGAACATATGTAACCACATAAATGAAATCATACTTCATCAGAGAAAATTATGAAATGTGTTGAATGTTCTGTTACACCGAATTATAGAAATTCACTCGTTTCGTTGTTGTGCGGTTGTAACTCTTTTTACTATACTAACTAAAACTTAAGGTTTCAATGTTAAAAGTTTAGTAGCCGTATGGACTGTAGTTTTTGAAATCCCCACTTCTTATGGCACACGACGTAACGATTTATTAGGAGAATAATCAAATGACCCCCTAATACCATCCAGCTTTTCTTCTGTTAGAACCCTTCGTTTAGACTTTCGAATTTTAGAGTTCAGCGATTCCGTTTCTTTAAATCTATTGACATGGTTTCTAACTGTACCTCTATTTTATTGTCGAATGCCAGGAAATCTGTCCAGAAATTGCCTACACGCTTGTCGGCATGAATTTGTTTTGATGTTAAGTGTCGTACACAAATATTCTTTGTTGTAGAGTAAATTTTTCAGCCGGCATTTAAATTATCTAAATAATAAATAACTAATTTAATGCATACACAGCACATACTCTTTAAATGTAATTCGAAAGAAGAGCACAAGTAAATACGTCTTAACACTTCAAACTGTACAAAGCAACAGCCTATAACATATAGTTCGCGGAAACACTTGTTCTGCTGCCAACACCTAAGCATTGACCGGAAACGCATGGGCTTGCGCAACATTGAAGGAAAATTACCCATCTAGAATGCCATTGTTTACTTTGAGCTCTACCGATTTCCTCTTGCCCGGTTTCTTGGATCAAGCATGACTTGAACTCTCCGTACATATGGATGTCCCTGCTTTATCAACTGCAGTCATTCCAACCCAAGACTTCTGACATGAAGCATTGTCCTGAATAAAGAGTACACCTCATCTCAACTTTCCCCAACATATCTCCTTGATTTATCTCGTAATTTTGAAATTAAATTTACATAAAAATGGCCTGTTATTTTTGGCTCCCTTCTGCTAGAATAAAATATTGTGCTTAAAATAAAAATAATAAATAGAAAACAACGGAGAGTGTATGCTCTCGCGTGCTAATGGCTGCATCCTGATTTTCTTTATTTTCCCATTTTTTATCTTTCCTTTTAGCTTCAGAGCATAGTGGTGGGCCCACAATATGTCAAGATATTACTGTTTGTTAGCCCAAAAATGTTTTGCATTTTGCTTACAAATATTGAATCTCACACTTTTTGAGTAGGTGTGAATATTCGAGGTGCCGATCTTGCAGTCAACTTTCTATATCTAATTCTTTAATTAAACTGTTATATACTATTTTATGATATGCCAATTTCCTTTTGTGTATCTCTGATAAGTTACCTGTCCATCTTGCAACACTAAATCACGCATTTTGGGCTATATCTATATTTTCTGTTGTTGTGGCAATGTTTTAAGGACCACTGCCATGTTCATCTTGACAGGATGTTCTAGCACATTCAAATTCACAATACCGTCTTTTTATTATATCATGGAATACAGCACATCCCCCAAGGTTTACCATTTTTGAAGAATAAAGTTGCTTCACTTTCAAGTATTTAATATAAGCGCTTTCTTTGACATTCTCCAGTTTCCTAATGAGTCAGCACTAGATATTATTTCAAAAGCTGATATGATGTAATGCAACTATGTATGAACTTGAAACTGGGCACACGATATTAATACATTATATGGCATTCTTGTGCTACGAAATAAACATTTTAAATCAACTAGAAATGGATTAGAGATGAAGCTTACAGATAAACCTATCATATGTGCATGCATTGCTGGTGTTCTTCTGTAGCAAAGAGTGCAGTTTTTCCAGCAGTATTTCCTTTATAATCATAACCTATATGATCAAACCGGGTTATTTAGAAAGTATTGTGATAACAGTTACCAACAGGGAAAGAAGTTTTCTTATGAGTGAACAATATTCTTCATATTGAATCGTTATTTGTTATGAGAGCGAAAAACGTAAAACTGTAAATTATTGAGGAAAAACAAAAAACAGAGTTTAATGATAATTACAATTTTCTATTTAGTCTAGAGCTATTTAAAGTAATATTTCTACTATTTAAAATACTTCCTAATTATATAATTATTATATTCAGTAGGGCATTTTTGAGTAGGAACTTCTACTTTTTAATACATATTTTTAAACCTTAATATGCAATAAAATATTTTATTGAGATAGGAATACAAGATAACTAATGTGATAATGAATGGAATGGAGAATAGAAAAATTTAATAGGAAAAAATTACTCCCAGCATACTGTTATTTTACAGAGATTTAAAGAGTTATTATACACACAATGCACACGCCACCTAATCTACATATATTAGACATATAACAGCATTGATTTACAACAATTAAACAACTTTTTCTGAAATTATTGATTTTTTCCTTGAGAATATGACACCAAATTTGGAATTTAATGATGCAAAGTAAAGAGATGAAGGATGAATGTATATATATATATATATATATATATATATATATATATATATATATATATATTCAGTTAATACATAGATAAGTGGCTTTGCAACAATAATACCGAGTTTCCAGAATATGTTCTTACCGCTCGCACGGGTTTTGCATCTCAGCTAAGGCCGGCTTTCCTCCCCACTCATAGTCTCCTGTCTTATCTGTTATTCAACGTTCGAACAGTCGCCAGTCTACATTCGTTCGCGAATATTTTAGAGCACCGTGTAAGGTATTTCTTCTGAAGTTCTCTGGGTGATTGCCTCCTTCCAGAACTATCTTTCACAATTTTGTGAATAAAGTTGAACTTCTGGTTCAGTGCAAAATAAGAAACACGCGAATACTTACAGTTTTAACAGAATACATATTATAAGAAGCTGGCACAAATATTGGACGTTCGCCAACAAATCACTACCAAAATTAACGCAATTTGGAATTTCAGGGTCTTCTGCACATGCAACAACAAAATTGTTAAAACTCAAAACTTACAAATGTACACGTACTCATGACAAACTCGCTGTGTTAAAGGAAGATACTATTCTAATTATCAGTTCAGTAAGTTCATATATTCAGCGAAAAGTATTAAATATTCACTATCCTTACCTATTATAATGAACATACTATACACATGCGATTAATACTAGAATTCAATCACGTTTGCGGAGACAATTTTAACAAGGGTGAAATTTGCATTAAATTTAAGTAACCGTGAACTGTAATTGGGAAGTAATTTTCTTTTATTTAATGTGTTACTCAAAAGACACTTGGAAATAACGGGTCATTGACAAGTTCCTCCGCACTCGGATGATGTGCAACGCATAGGAGAAAGTTGGTACTCCTACATTTTTTGCATTTCTTCCTTCCTTCCTTCCTTCCTTCCTTCCTTCCAAATCGGTTTTTAGCAAGTAATCCATCCACCATTACTAAAGTTTGGACGTTGGAGTGTACAATTTTGACAATTTTTGGCTGCGGAGCGACTTCTCCATGGCCCTTTAGCATGAACTTTAATCCGCGTAAAATATTTTCAGAGAATACATTACTTTCATCTTTATCTGATGTGTTTAGTTTTTGCAACTGCACAAATACCTGTGACCTCTTTTAATATAAAATAATAATCAGATTTTAAATCTGCGCTTAATAATTTATGGTGAACTTTTAAGAGTATCGTCTGTGACTGAAAAGCATTTCAACAAAGAAACATTTTCAAAAGAACAAAGTCAATGTTCTTGGAAGTAGGTCTTGCAAATCATAATAATTTCTGTTTATGATAAAATCATTTTAACAAACTAAGACTCGAAATTACAATGTTTACTTTTTTTAACCACATTGTTACATGCTGAACATGTTCAGCGAAACTACGATTTAGAGAGGCATTGAATCCCTAAAAAAGGTAAAGAAAATCCTGTTCATGTTATTAACAAAAACTCCTCTTTAAGACATTTGCACAAAGTTTGACTGGATATATAAAAGATAAATAATATTTCACAATTGGGTGAATGATTGCTTCTCCTAATTGAACCCCTCCAAAAGTGCATGCGAACGCATTTTTTTTTTTTTTCACCATTCTTGCCACTAGCAGGGAGTTAGCGAGAAGTTGGGCAGCAAGTCATCAAGTCCTACGGCTGAAGTCAGAACATGGACTAAGCGAATCATTAATCCAATTATAAGTACAACACAGGCAAACGACTCTTAATATTATAGAAATGAAGTTTCATTATTTTCAGAACTACAGTTTATACTTCTACCCCTTTCTCATTCCGTATTAGGCATTAGTAGCTTAATTAAGCTATTCGTGACACAGTAAAAGTGGTAAAACATAACTCCCTTATCCAGTTGCACAAAAGTTGTAAACTGAAGATTATTTTCAACTGTAATTAAAAAGTAACTTGAGGTTAGTCATCATTTCTGTTGCATAAAGATAACCTCAGACTACACGACCTCTAGTTTGCAATTACCGTCAAACCTATAGCAACATAATGAAATAATAGGAAAAAGTTTATTTATAGCGAGGTGACTGTTTAACCTGAGAAAATCTTAAGACTTATGTTCTATTTCTTAATATGTCTTCAAACATGGATGAGGAAATGTCAAAGCGAATGCGGGCAAATTTTGGCATATGTGAGAGGGATATTATTATGGATCTGGTGCATTTTTATCAGGGAATAATTAAAAAAAAACAGTTTCGATCTCAAATAAGTATAAAGAAGGTACATGGAGGGAAATTGCCACAGAGTATAATTCTATTCTTAAGACCACAGCAGTATTACCCCCAAGTGTGTTCATAGCACCTAAAACTCCAGGAAATTTGAAAATGTTATAGAAGCATAGCGTCATTTTTCTTACATCATCCTCTTCGGTTGGCATTTAAATGAACGATGTTCTCAGGGCTGCAATTGCTCTAGTAACTTTATGGATGGTTCTATTTACTATTGCTTTCTCCCCTCTGAATATATCTCCAATAACTATTTGGAAGCTCCCTGTCGCATGGACCTTGAAGTTAATAGTTTCATGAACTTCGAATTCACATCATGGTTTCACTTAGTTTGTGATTGTAATCGGGGACATAGCATCTGTTCCAGTTCTTCGACGTCCCTTGATAAGCGAAATAGAATTTTGATTTATTTGTCATTCAGTTCTAGGGACGGATTGTTTCTCTCATGAAAGACGAGGAGCACGGTGAAATTCATCATCGGATGAAATGACGGAATAATCAGAAATCTGCACAATATACCGCTTGTGTGATTAGCCTAACATAACCTACAACTGAACGCAACTCTGGTGTTATGCAGAAATGGGGAAAAAAAAAAAAAAACAAAACAAAAAACATTGAATAAGCTTTATCTACACGAAATTAAAATAAACTTGACTCGCCGTTTTATTTATAAATGAATTTGTTATGCTTCTGTACTCTGGGAATGTTTTATCTAACAATTACTAAACTCTAGTTATTGCTTTAACTTTTAAAACTTCTTGAGTTAGATTTAATTTGAGATTAAGACGAAATAATCTTAATGTTTATATAACCAAAATTGCAAGTTAAGTAGAACGGATAGTTCATTTTATGTCCGAAACTCAAGTTAACTTTTTAAACAACCGGCTCTTAGTATTTCAACTAGTTGATGTAATGAACTATAAATAAAGTAACAAACTTGTGTTTCGTTTGGTCTTTCCACGTTTTCTTTGATCCATCCTATCGCACTATGTCCGTAACAAACTCTATTAAGGTATCTTATGTCATCAAGGTAATCGATTAGTATTAAAATATATATTTTATATTATCTGTAACTGCACACATGTACTTGTACTGTCAAGTCATTACTTTTAATGGCTAAGCAAATTCATTTCTGTAGCCTGTAGCCCTTATTGCCTGTTTTTCAAACTTATTTGAATTACTATATATATATCTCCAAATATCAAATGTTCATGCTGCATCAGTTAGGTGATGAATGAAACAATTTACTAATGATACAAATAAGAGAAAATATTTAAGAAGTATCAAATCAATGAACCCTATTTGAAAGTAGCTGTGGCAACAAATACTCTGAAATGTTGAAAAATTACATATTTTGAATTTTGTAGCAATAATCTAAAATTTTAAAAGTAGATTTAAACCTAATGCACTCACTTTTCATTTCTCTTATATATTATGTTTGTAAGACGTAACAAGCAAGAAGTATATTTGATTTTACAATTGTGAAGTTGTTACTACAGTGCAGTGCAGTGCAGTGCAGTGCACAATGGTCATGCCCAAAATAGAACGAATGAAAGCTAACAGAATTAATATGGAGGAAAAAATTGAGTAATGGTGGGGAAGGTCAGGTATCCAGTATCCAGATCAAAAATTGACTAGATGCACTGTTAACACAAGTATTTTCTACTAATGCTGCTATGGGTTTAATAAAACTTCACAGAAATAGGTGTGCGATTAATCGTTAAAAAATATCATTCGTTATACGTAGAATTAAATGAGAAATTCAGTAATCGAATTTGCAACGTGTACGAATGAAGTGTTTGTGGGACACATATTGGTATGTGTGATGTAGTGCTTTGTTTAAAATGGGGCTGTACGTAGCATGCTTATTATTAAATAACTGAGATATAAACTGGTTTTAATACAAGGTTCTACTTTGTATTGATAACATTAGACTGTGTCATGTCGAATAAGTTGCCAAATCAGGAACCCTATTGAAACGAATAAGATATTTAAGCTTTTACAGTAATATTTCACAATGCTGCATACATTAATAGATAAGTGCCCTTTCTTAACAGCTATAAGAGCTACATAGCTGAAAGTTTGTCAATTATGGAACATATGCTAACAAAACTATATGTCACATTCACTAGTGTTAAGGTAATTTAACATAAAACATTTTTATCATCTAAAATATTTTAAATTATCAGTTCTTTTACCAGGCCCTAATTTCTGGATCGGAAGATTTTTTTTAACAAAAAGCATTTTATAACTTAAATAATATTAATAAACGATATAATTGTAATATTTCATTAGAAAAATCTAAATTATTAGCCTTCTGTGGGAAACATCCAGTAAGAGGTAAAGTAGTAGGTAATGGCAAATTGATAAAATGGGGTAATAATTGCAATTATTTAGAATGAAAAATATATTTATTTATTAGACTCCAAATAACACAGCCGTATTTTAGCTCAATGTACAGTTTTAACTAATTTACATAAGTATATATTACACTATATGGTATAATGATATACTAACGACCTATAACATATTTAGAGCAACTACATGAAAGATCTAAATATTGGTTTTATATAGTGCTCGAAGGGTAAATTGAACAAATTATTACTAAAAATGCTAGTTAGTGCCCGAGTATTGGATGAATCAACATTTCATGAGTGTAAATGCCCTAGAGAAAGTTTTATCTTTTCACATGATGGATGTTACAGTAAAAAAGTAAATGAAGTACAGTTTATTCAGATATTTCACATTTGCACACTGGACTAGCAGAGTGTGCTACATTGAACATATAAGTAATATTGTAAACTACGACTCACAAAATACTTTAAATGTTTCTAGCACGTGTGGCGCAATCATAAGAAAGAAAGACTTGTAAAGACGTGCAATTGAAGCGTGCTAAAGTAAAGAAAGTGCCTCATCTGCTATATGGAAACGAAACTTGATATGTGTGGCAGAGTATACGCTACCAGATATAAAAGAACAGGAAAGAAATTGACAGAACACTTAGAGAGGCAGCAGGCACTGTTAAATAAATCTAAAGAAGAAAGAGATAAGGTGTTTGCTAGACAGTAAAGCTTGAAACTGGAATTCGGGAGGTCTGAGGCTACAAACAACTTCACTCCACTTTCAGACTGGGTTAGTATTTCTCTGCGATGAGTTCACCTTCATTCCATTTTTCCGTAGGCGTCTTCGGTTCTGACATTGGACCAGTCACCCATTCAGTGAATCCCTCAGTGTACGTAATTGACTCCCATGCAGGCTACTAATACTAGAAAAAGACTTCCAAATACTAGCTGCCAACTGACAATGACACGCAGGAATGCACAAAAAGCCCTAGTTTTCTACAGTAGGGTAAAACACTCATCCATGTCTTTAACACATTTTGAATGATCCCTTCTGTAATTTTTACAAAATTAGGTGCATAACATTGCAACATAGACCAAACACCACATAGTTCTAGTTCAAGTCAAAATGTTCAGTAAAATTGATTCAGACTTTAAACATTTAATGCATTAGAATATAATAGAGTGTACATAGAGACAACATGTTAGGTACTTTTTCAAATAGAAAGTGCTAACATCTTAGCGGCGTTAGACAAGAGTATGAACATTCCTAAGACCTTTGGAGTTGACATGGTCGCCAAATTTACTCAATTAGAGCAGCACTCGGTGCCAGGGTTGTGCATCCATCAACTCTTCATTGCCCCTCCTTCAGGGTCGATGCCCCAAATGCTCGGACCTAACAGCTGGACCTACATCCATGCCAAGCTAAATCGCAGCCGTTGCTTTCCCCCTCCCCCGTACCTTTTTCATTATCGGAGGCAAGACACGTGTTGGCAGAAGAACTCAACCTTTTCGATAAGTGGGGTGTCATTATACGAGTGTACTGTTGCAAATATCGGGACAGGAGGGGAGAGTCCAGATTTATGTAGTTTTTCCCACTCGTTCGCCATTCCAGTTAGCTGATTGGCCGCCAGTCTGCTCACTTCGTGGGATCCCACCGTCCCGCTCGGCCATCCACTTAGACTGGCAGCACGTTTTGCAGTCATTCGTAGTTTGGGGACAGGAGCAGGACACAGCACTTCTTCTCTCTCTGTGCTGCATGCAAGTGGACTATAGTGGATTGCAGTGTCTGTCAACATCGGCTCCTCCAGGTGAGAGAATCGGCCAGCACCCTTCATCGGCAAGTCCAGGCATGGTATGTGCCTTTCCGTGCGATCAGCATGCACACTTACAGTATAGCATGTTATTGAACCCATTGTCAGCAACGATCTTCATCAAGCGCCAACATATCTTCACATTTTACAGAAAATACCGTCGTAGTAGCCGAATTTAAACAAATTTCTGCAATTATATCATGGGGCGATTGTTTTTCCTTTTTAACATCTTGTTGCCGAGATTATTTTTCATTATTACGTATAATTAGGAGACACTAACACTACCATCTATTTCTTTTCAATATTTTTTGGCAAGTCCTTCAGCAAAATTGACCCAGGTTTAAAATTCATTTACTTAACATTTGGGGAAAAAAACATATCCTGTCTTGAAAAGTTACTTACGAACATGAAGCATACGTTTTCTCGGAGAGGGGAGTCCAATTAGCAATATTCACATTCTAAACTCATAAAAACATGTTATAACAAGAACCAGTTTCAAATTATGTTTTAAACTAAAATCACGCTCAAAGTCTATACCGGATCCTTGCGTACCAGTTAAACCAAACTTGATAGTTACTCAACGTTGAGATTCTACGGTAAAGGGCTTGAATTCGCGACTCCAAAGTGAGGAAATATACTAAAAATGAATCTAAATTGTGTTTTTACACCAAGAAAACTATAGTTGCCAGTGTTACGGGTAAAACACCATCACTACACTGACAACTACCCTTCTACTTTTGTCAGATGTTCAACTGTGACACATTTTTAACTTGATTGTGCCATTCATGATGAATTTAGTGCAATAAATGTTTTAGAATTAGGAAAATTTTAATGCATTGGAAATAGCGCTCTAGAAAGCTTTCCTCACACCTTTCTTTTTATATTTTCAAAAACGGCGAAAAAGTTTCTGCAAACTTTCTTTTTCTTTAATTTTGCTAACATTTAAAATTCTATGCTCAATGTTAAATAACGATGAAAACAAAAAAGCTTCATTGGTGACTAAAATTATTTGATTATTTCCTCAGAGTAAGGAAAGGGCCCTACAAACAGTTAATTCTAACAGAACGTGTTTTCTCTAACATTTGCTTCGAATCCTACACTCTGAAAACGTTACTATACAGGAAAATTAGTTTTAATCATACTTCATCACTTTTAACACTATATTATTTTAATATACAAATGCTCTAATTACTCTAATTTTATAATTTTTATGAGTCATTTTTATCACACACTCGACACCACACTCGCATTCTGCCTTGAAAGCTATTGTAAGTCATTACAAGCCAGTAGCTTCCCGGATGGAAAATAAATTACATTTGACTTTACGAAATGATCTCTAGAGAACTTTTTGTGCAAATATACCAACTGCAAAGAACACTGTTATACACAGCACAGTTCGTAACAGCGTTAGTTCGAAATTCACAAGCACCGCTGTCCATTTGATGTTTCACTAAGGATTTTTTTTTTCAATTATACAGATTTGGGGTGTTTTAGCGCAATTTTCCAGTCTCACATGACAAGAATATAAATCACTATTTAATAACATATCTACTACTACACATTCTAGAAAATAGGATGTGGGCGTTGTAAAATAATCAACTTAATAGTAGATGAATTTGCTTGCTATATTATTTATTTCTGAGAAGAATGCCTAATTAATTTTTTTGGAAACTTTACACCATCACGTATTAACAGTTTGATAAGTACACGAATCCCTGACGAGGCAAGCTACTGGTGACTTCATAATGATGGGACTCAATTTCCACTTTACACATGAGTGAATTTGAATATGCTTTTAGGCATAATGCCTGAAGAATAACCATCATGAATATTCAGTTGCATTTTGTAACATTTGAGTAAGTTATCATATTTCAAATCACAAGCAAGTGCTAGTAAAAATAAACACTATCTTTGTTTTAAAGAGGTCAATTCAAGATGTTATTTATAAATATTATCGTAAATGTGAAATGCAGATTAACTAACATATATTCAACAATGTCTTTCAATTAAATTATTTACACTTTTAGTTACAGTTCGTTTTTATATTCATTCAATAAATTTCTAGAAGAGAATAGGTGAAGCATTCATAGTGTGCCATTTTGTCACTAAGTTTTATTCCATATATGTACTATCCACTTTGATAATGGTCGGGAATTTCAAATTTAGGAGTTCAGGCTTTGTGTTCTAGTAATAGCCTACAGACGTCAGACATTTACATTAGTGTTGTTCATAACCCTATATATGAATTTTATGCAAACTATTCACATCTTAAATTTAAAAGATAGATAATAATAAAACACGGAGATATTCATATATGATCCCGAGAAACAGACCCAAAGTAACTCTGCTAAAAATCTTTAAATCATAATTGAATTTTGGTAACTGGATATATACTAAGAAACAGAGTGAACATGATTTATAATAATTACTTTTAAACAAAAAAACTACTATAAAATTATTGAATCGTACCTTTCGGTCAAAATCTGAACTTCAACAATTTTCATTGGAAAGTTGCCACGACGAATATTTCCATAGTTTTCAGCACTTTTCACTATTTAAATCTTATTTAAAAAAAAAAAACCAATTGCTACTGAATATAATTAAATCTGCAGTAAATATACTATTAATTTCAACAGAAAAATCAGTTTATTAGATACACTACCATCAAGAAAAACTAATTATACTTAAGGTTTATAAAATTGAGTCCACAAAGCCTCTTTCTGTATCTTTTCTTTCTATCATAAACTTAATATTTCTGCTATTTGCACGCTATTCTTTCTTGCTATAGAAACATAATTAACATTTTCATATTGCATTTATTTTGAATTATATACACATAAATAAATTGTAAATAATCTGAAGATTGAACGATTATAGTACTTTGCTATTTAATCGTCGGTTTTAATTTGGAAATAAGACCAAATAAGCATAATTAAATAAAGATTTTAATATTAACTGTTATAATAATTACATCTATATGAACGTATGTAATTATATCATATTTAAATATAACAAAAATAGCTCGCTACATCTGACCAAAGTTTAACAAATGTACATCGGTTGTAGATAGCAAAAGTTGATAGATAGCTATCAAGAACTTTACGATTTCATCACTTTGGCAAAACGAAAACTCTCAGTTCCTTTCAAACAAGTTTCTTGAATTCGTTACCTTTCTACAATCCTACTGTTACTGCTTCTTTGTTGAAGGTTGTGAATCACTTTTAGTAGTGTCGGAATTTACCAAAAGAACCATCACATTAGCTCCCTTTGCTTTGCTACCAATGTGTCTGTAGTTTCAATATTACTGATTTCCTGCAAAAAATGAACAAGTGACTTATGTGGATGAACATGCTCTCTTTAAATAATCCAAATATGGTTACTATCATAAATCACTAAAAAGTTTTCGTTTGGTTAATGAATTTTGCTTTTACTCATGTACACGGTTAGTGTTAAATTAACATTACATTTATTTAGTTCTTAAATTATTGAAATTTATGTGTAAACATCAATTCATTTTTATTTGAATTTACCATACCTTAGATTAAAGTAGCCTTAAACTTTATTAAAACTCTTCCATTCATATGCTTCCAGTTTTGTGTATTTCGATATTTACTTTTGTATAAACATGCATGTGCATCCGTTTCAATCAAAAAGAATGATCAACTTTGTTGCATGTGTCCTTGACTCAAGTTTGTAAATTGTTTTCGAAGTGTGTAATTTTTGGTTTTGAAGGTACCACAAGGATGAACACCGATTAAAATGTTGCTAACTTGAAGTTGCTGAACAGAAGCAAAGAGTTATTTTAGTTCTGAATACTTCCGAATTTTTATATGACTTCCAAATAAAATATTCAAATTAAGTACTTAAATAAACACATTCAAGGTATAATATAGCTTTTTCATATAAAATACTCAATTTTGAACATGTTTAGCAAAATTATATAAATTGAATTCAACATTAAGCACTTGCTTTATATTACGACTAAGTTTTGAAACTATAGCATTTTTAACTTACTTTTAAATTACTGATTATATCCTTGGTCAAAATTCATAAGAATAATACTTGTCAATTGTTAATTTTCTGGATATTGTGCTATTTAAAAAAAATGACCCTAGAACTATGGACTATATGCAACTGCTGCTATTAATTTATATTTAAAATATTAACATTTTTGAAAGGAAATTTCATCCGTGTCTGAATATTATAGTGAAGTATTGAATTTTTGAATGAATTAATAAATTTGAGCTACTGCTAAAATATTGAAAAATTACACTACAAACTCTAGAATTAGTTTAAAACATTTAATTTATCTTTCAGATTATAGATCAAATTTGATAATGGTAATACTGAACTAGGAACATGAGGAACTTAGAGCTATTTTCTTTTGCCAAAAAATTGAGTGTTGTGGATTAAAACTGTTTTATTTATCAGTTGCATGCACGCATGTTTAATGAATGCTTTCGTGTAGTATTTAGAATTTGTTTTGTGGTATAAGGAGTTACTGAGTGCTAAAGCATAAATCTTGATAGCTGTTGGAGTAAAGTGAATGGTAAATTTTGTAAACAGAGTAACGACTAGATCTTGTCTACCGCAGATGAGCCATTTTATATCCGTGTTACTTTCATTTTAGATTTAAAAAGTGACGAAAATTTTCTCAAATGTTCCTTTCTTCAAGTTAGGTTTTGGGTTAGTGTTTTTCTCAACGAGGCGTTCTAAAATTTCTCGGCCTGACCAAGAAAACACAAGATTTAAGAGAATTATTTTTTTTTATAACATAGCCACATTGTTAATTAATATATTTAGTCCAGCGACTTTCCAACATTTTATTCCCCTCATTAAAATAAGATTCATCTATCTGTTAAAAATAAGATTGTCTCGACTTCAACGTCGTCAATTGATATGAATCTTCGTCCAGATTTGGGAACAAAAAGTAATCGCTGGGAGCTAAATCCGGCGAATATGGCGGATGTGGAAGCACTTGGAAGCGAAGGTCATGTAGTTTTGCAGCAACAATCCCAGACGTGTGTGAAGGTGAATTATGTCACGAAAGAGAACTTTCTTTTTCGCAAGGTGTGTATGTTTATTCTGAATAGCATTCTTCAGTTGATCAAGTAGTAAAGTGTGATATTCCTCGGTGATGGTTCTGCCCATCTGGAGGTGGTATACGAGCACCAGACCACGAGAATCCCAGAAAACCGAAGGCATGACTTTTACCTCAAGATGGAATCATGTTTGCTTTCTTTGGTGCGCTTTCACCTGTTGCCACTGGCTGTTTGGACTGCTCGTTCGTCTCTGGCGTGTAGTGATTACCTCATGTTTCATCTACTGTTGTGGAACGTCTGAGAAACTCACTAGAATTGCTTGTCTAAAAAAATGTCTAAACCCTCCTGCGAAATGTTCATTTGGAGTGCATTTTGTGGTCAATTGTTAGCAAACGCTGCACCCATTAAGCGGAAAGATCCAAGACTCCGTGTAAAATGTTGACACGCCCTATCGAGGACTTTGCAATGTCAGGCAACTAGCGTACATTCAAGCGGCGATCATTGAGTACGGTATTGTGTATTTTTGTCACAATCTGGTCGGTCGTTGCAGTTTTGGAACACCTTGAGCGCTCATCATTTTGAATGGATGTAAGACAACGCTTAAATTCAGCAGCCCACATTTTAACCGTCGAAAACGAAGGGGAAGAATAATTTAATGTGAATCTAAATACCATTGTGTTTCTGTTGTTGTTAAATCCTTTAAAACAAAGTGCTTTAACATAGCTCTTGTTTCAGTTTATCCAGTGTGTAGAAAATGCTAACACTGGTTTATTTACACGATGGACACAAACAAGTGACTACACTTAGGCATCTGAAACATTACAGAGCGCCATCTAAAGGATGATACTAATCAGCTATCACAAGTAATATCACAAGAGGGTCTGAGATTACCGATAAATTCACGAATGAGTGAATATATCTGGAAAGCTCAGACCATCGAGCGACATTTATTAGCACAAATGCAAGAATAAAATAAGAATTTAAATATAATTTTCGCAAACTTGTAATAGTTGTATTATGAATATTTAACCTTTTCAAGCCATTTTGCAACAGAGGAAAGTCGATTGTCAGTAATGCTAATAGACAATAGTCAAATACGAGTTTAGGACTATTTCATGATAGAATAAGAATAAAAGTATCATGTATTTGGAATTCACACATACAATATTAACAGTTGTAAATAATTAAATTACTTATGAATACCTACCTATTTAGAAACCTGAGACTGAAATAGACGAAAGTGAACTATTACAATCGCTACCGTTCGATTTACTAAAACCAATTGAGAAATGCAAAACAGAGGTAACATTTTACTATACTATTTACTATGCTATTAAAATGTATAGTTGCTTAGGCAGATATTGTTATATAGTTTACAAAATAATTTGAGACTGTTTGGCTGAATACGCAAAAACAACTGCTTGAGTGAATAACCATTGAGTTAGTTAAAAGTGCAATTACTGATAGCACAGAAAAGTAATAGTGAAGCGCGCACAGGAATTATATAGTGAGGGTGTAGAGTTGGCTACATTGATCACAAGACAAATATACTTCGCATGATAAAAGGGATATGATAAAACTTTATAATTTCACTGCGATATCGGGTTGTGATTGAATATTCAAAATTTTATTTCATTTCATTGGTCGATTTTATGTTGACGTCACATAAGTGAAATAGTTATAGTAACTTAATCATCTTCACGACATCTCTGAGTCAAGAACATCCCTTTTATAACTGCATCACACGTGTTTCTGTTTTTCTCGGTTACTATGAGGGATATACAGTTTGGGAAAAGAACATGGTACATAAAGCCACAGATCTTGTTTTAAAGCAAAACTTATGCATTGCATATACTGTTTTTGTTATATGGATATATTGTTAGTATGTTTGTTTTAAATTTTAAAAGTTGACGTAATTTCTGGAGATACAGATAAAATTTTACTTTTAGGTTTCGGTACGATTATATACTATGCCCGACTTGCATTTATTTAATTACGAAACTCTTTAATTATTGATCTTGTCTGATAGAAACCTAAAAGTAAAAGAAAGGTGGACAAATAAAGAGCAGCTATTAATAAATATCGGTAGAAAAAACAAAAGCAGATCGCAATGTATGCAATTGCCAATTGTCAGAATATCCAGGCATTTCAAGTTTATTATTATTATTATTATTATTATTATTATTATTATTATTATTATTATTATTTGGTTTGATTTATTTATGGACGCTCTTTAACAGCTCAGATCATCAACTTCCCATTCAATTCAGAGCGTGAAACGGCCGACAAATTTTGCTCAGAGGCCTCTTCGTTCAGGCTTGAAGGTTTTTTCGTGCCATAAATGTACGACACGGGACCCACGGCTTTATTTCCCTACCTAGGATTTTTACGCCCGAAAAAATCCATCGGTCTTGGCCGGATTTGAACCCGCGATCTTGGTTTTAGGAGGCAGGTATGGTAACCACTCCACCACCAGGACCGACATTTCAAGTTTAAGTTCAAGGAGAACATTTTTCCTATAAATGAACATTATCATTGTTCTATACAGGGTGATCATGCATCCCATTTAAGATTAGACCCATGCATTCAAACAACACCAGCATTATTTATAAACGCTCGACCTATGTGCTGTAATTTTATATGAAATACCACATGGCAGTCTAATGAACCATAAGTTTTAAGTTTCTGGAATATGACTTAAGATAGACTTCTTCATAGACTTTATGTTTGAAATATGCCTCTGAAAAAAAAAAAACATGTAAGAAGAGATGTTTTTTCTCTCACTACCGGGCTTTAGTTATAAACATTGTCCACTTACACGGTATTTACGTCTCGGCAATGAAGCGTGCGGAGGCCGGCGGCGCCCGTACATCAACTCCACTTCCTAAAACCGCACACAATCTTACCTTATAGAAGATGGTGGAAATGTCGTCCTTATTTGGCTAAACAGACACTGTCTCAAAATTACATTCGAATTGACATAATTAATTTTAGCCACTGTAATGTTTCCCATTTTATTGCTAATGTTTTCCTTCACATCCTGTAACCCCCACTTGTGTAAGGGAGTTGATTTTGCAGACAAACGCAGATTTCTGGCAGTTCTCTCTAGTTTTTCTTTATGTGTATTTTTGTTGTTGTTATTTTGTTTTACAGTGAAACCAATACTGTGAATTACAGCTTTGAAAGTAAGCAATTGAACAGAAAAGTCCTGAACAAATTTGCTCGCACAAGACTAGCTGATCGTATTTATAATGTTTACAAATAAATAATGTGCTGCTCCAGAGTCAACTGTCTACCCATCTTTGCGACGGAATGTATACTGCCGAGAGATAGGCAGAGAACAGGTTCAGAAAACGACGTTTTAGGACATGACAAACGAGGAACCGGAGTTGAAGTACGGACGCTGCCGGTGGGAAGGACGCATAACACTGCACGAACGCACAAAACTCGAAACTAAAGTCCTATTGTATGATATTAGAATTGGAAATATTTATTATATCTATCTAAACATTTGTCAAACTGATTGAATGAGTAATGCAATAATTTACCAGTTTACTTAAGAAGAAACCGTAGCAACAAATAATAAATACTTCTCATGCTTTAAAAACATCTATACATTTATAGCGCCCAAGGTTGAATCACATCCACTATCTGCCGGAATTGTATTTCTGAATTACAGTTAATCAAAGATAAGTTTAGGGTAAAAAATCATAAGGCAAATAATAAACAACTCATGTTACTGCGTAACTCTTCCATTGCAGGGGCTGGGAAGCTGTTTCGTATTACACATCAGTTCAAATTCGCTGTGTAGTTTTCCTCTCTATTACGATTAATTATACAGTCAGCAAATATGTTCCCTACACCAACTCCTTTGTGGTCAAGGTTTAGTAAATAAACAGTTGCACAGCGTTTACTCTCAACTTACAATGCAGCAACAAACTTATAACAACGTAAACATCAAAAGCTAACGTGACCACATACTTTTAGAATAAGTGAAATTTAATCCTTAATTTAGCCAACGTGGCAGAGTTTTGTTTCTCACATAGTTAGTTCATGTTTGATCTCTCTTGTTATTTTGGTTGAAGTGGGAAGAAAATGTCAGCTAATTGGGTGATGGTAAAATAGAGTATCATATGGGATATTTCGCTTCATTCATCATTCTAAAGACCATTCTTAGAGTCAAATTATGTAAAATATTTTTATAGCATAAACATAATTTATTGTATGTTTTGTGTGCTCTGTTATGCAAACATGCTGCTCTATAAAAGAGTGAGTATTTTATAAAATCAGAATGTTATTACTCATATGTTTGAGTGATTTATTTCGCAATTTATTTGATATAAAATTGCTGTATTTGTGGTATATTGCTTTTCTTTTTTGTTAATATCAAAATGAAACAACTTATGTTTCTTTTAATTGATTTTTATCTCATCTATTTCGTTGCATACATGGCATTAGATAAAAGAAAAACATTTAAATTAATAACATAATATTAATACAAATACTACAGTGAATATACAAACACAGTTTTATAACAATGTAATACGACAATTGCTTAAGAATTATAATGATTTAATATTTATGGATCGTAGGATCCAAAATATTTTTCTACTAAATAAAAACTGCATTCCTCTTAAAAATATAGGCTTTCTAAATTCCTGCGTTAATATAGTGAGGCAGGCTATTGTGGGCATTGATTTCCATATACAGGTTAGTAAGAAAAAATCCCAGGGCTTTTATAATGTAACGGCTTATATGCTCGAAGTTCTGGGGTGGTTTTATACAATGTACCAAGAATATGTCAGTAATTGGAAATTACATTTCTTAAAACTCCGGAGATGTTTTACTAACCCTTTATTTAAAACTATTTTCAAATAGTGCAGTATCGTGACAAGTAACTTACAGGTCGCCTTTACTTCCTGTATCATAAAACGTTCTTGAGTATTAGTCTAGAATGTTTTGATAAACTTATTTACGTGGCGTAGCTTTTAAAGCAACATTCGCGTAATTAATAGGGGTCAGTTGACAAGTATCCCAAATCCAGAGCATTTTCGGAATATGAGAAAACTGCACGTATCCTTACCATTAGAAACAAAACTAAACTTTAAACACAGTCATCTTAGAAATATCTTATTATATATACTTGATTTTTAGCACAGTGTATTATGCCTACTGAAATTACTTTATAAATGTGTAGGTTTTAAATAAGGGCAGCTTTAGCATAAACTTTCAATATGTTTAATTAATAAACTGTAGCAATACTTTCTCATACTTCAAAACGGAAACTTCTCTATCTGCAATTATTTCTTCTTTACGGTCTTCAATCTTCTTCTATTTAGAATTTACGCATTGCTTTTCTTGAATTCGCAATGCTTTATTCTTATTCTTTATTCATTCGCTTTCATTACAGTTTCTTTTTACACAGAAAACAAATTAATCATACCACAATCGCTCTAGCAGTTCGATATGATAAATAGTGACTCTGGAAGGCAATAGACAGCGCAGTAGAAAGTAGTTCTTCATTTGCGACTATTTTGATGTCACTAAGTGACTTGGGGAAGTTTTAAATTCACCGTTTAAATTTAAACTTGATATTTTTGTAAATGAATGCAACACAACAACAACACTTAATTTGTTTATTTGTTTAATTTGTTTACAATCTTATGCATGTGTATTTGGTAATTCGACTTTTTAAGCAACAATATATGCAATCAATTAATTTATTATAGGCAAATTGTATTTCTGCTTTGAAAATTGCTATTTGGAAATAGCGTGCACTTTCCTATGTGTGCTTAATGGAGATCTCTGTCGTATCTCCATTGAAACTAACTAGTTATCTGCACCAATGCTTCCTTCATCAATTTTGTTTTGCTTGATTTAACTACACTAGCATTGTCTGGAAAAGAGACAGACCTAGAATGATTACAGGAAAGCTAGAAGCAATTTATATATTGACTAAAAATGTTCATGGTAATATTTTAATAGTTCCATATAAACTGTTCCTTGGAATAGTTTTTGCATATCTACAACTTTAAATACATATTACTGTTTCCAAAATCTTTTTTGCATTCGTGCTTATTCATGGTACTAACTGAAATGAGCATGTGTTGATTCTCGGAAAATAGCACTGCAATTTTTAGTGCAAAATTGATATTTTTGTCCAATTTCTCTTCTATTTTAAGACAAGTTTTAGCGATCAGCTTTTTTGTACATGCATCCCAATACAACGGATTATTAATAATTGTATAAAATTATATACTTACTTATGAATACTTGCCTATTCAGAAACCATGAAAATATAATAAGACGAAAGTCGACTATTACAATCACTACTGTTCCATTTACTAATACAAACCGAGGGAAACAAATCAGAGAAAATATTTTACCATTCTGAACAACTTGCTTATTAAGATTTATGTTTGCTTAGGCAGATATTGCTACATAACTTACAAAATGATTTCAGACTGGCTGAACACGCAAAAACAATTGCTTGAGTGAATACATTAAGACAGCTACATTTACACTTATTGAACATACAGAAAATTAGTCAGTTATGCTTGCGCAGGAATTATATAGTGAGTTATGGAGTTGGCTACACTGAGCACAAGACAAATGCACGTCGCGTGATAAAACGCATTTGATAATTTTTTTCGATAATTTCACTGCGATATCCGGCTGTGATTGGTCAAAGTTCAAAAATTTGTATCGTTTTATTGGTCAATCTAAAGATGACGTCACCTCCGGATAGAGCAGGTGGGCAACCAGCTCTAAGAAGTGCGATATGTGAAAAAATTAGTTTTTACAGCATTTCAACATGCTGTAGACAGAAGCCATTTGTAGTGTTCACTGTGCCTCACAACGATTGAAATAATATATGAATGAATGTATTTTATTCAAATTACCATACATAGTAATAACTTTACATTTGCACGTGCCTTTCATAATATACAAAAAGTACATTACTTAAATAAATTAGTAAATACGTCGTATCTCCAATTCTTAACGCATTAAAATAGTAGTAATAACAATAATAACAACAATAATAATAATAATAATAATAATAATAATAATAATAATAATAATCTCAACATTAGTTTCATATACATATACAGAATATGGAACCACTTCTCCCTTGTCAGTAAAATAAGTAAACACAGTACATATATTTATTATTATTATTATTATTATTATTATTATTATTATTATTATTATTATTATAGTACCAAGAGTTGTTTTAGCCCACGTCCACTGTCGAGCCAAGGACACGCCAGTTGCCTAATGTAATAACACACAGTTTCTGCGCTGATGGCTGCATGTGAAGTCAACCCTATTTTGTTATTACGAACCCAATCATTATTTATGTATTTGCATTATTATAGCATAGTGTGCGGTTAAGAGATCAGTATAACTTAATTTGTGTAATTAAACGATATTTGTGCACTTGTGTTAATAAATACAGTGTGTTAAAGCAGTAAAATTCACTGTTGTGAATTGTATTGAAATATTACCACTGGAACAGAGAAAAATAGAGTATATACAATAACCCCCATACTATAGAGGAACTTATAGAAAATATCAGAGCAGAAATTGGAAAAAGCAGAGCTGTTGCAAGTGAATGCATATTTTATTAAAATATGTCAAAAATGTGTGACTGCAGACGGACAGGACAGCACTTCGATCAGTGCTCATTATGAAACAAACTAACATTGCACGTATGCTGTTATTTATCAAAGTTGTGGCAGCAGAAATTTGAGGAGAACTTGTTTATTATACAGAACCAGCGACAATAATGGCATAGTCCCCTGCGGCTTACTTTTGCAGCAGACGCAGGCCAGAAATAACTATCTGTAATTACCAAACATAATACGTTACGTTGACCTGAATATATAGCTCCATAATTTTTAAAGGTTAGGACTTTCAACCGGTAGATTGCAAAAGTAAGACCTAAATAATGCTTATAATTGTCATTTTGAACTTGTAGCGTCCAAATCCGGAAATGAATTTGGAAACTATCTAGCATATGCAAAAAATATGATAATATAATAATAATAATAATAATAATAATAATAATAATAAACTGGTAAACGATACAGAATGATATATGAAAACCTGGGTTTTACTTCTAATGTCTTACAATATGATATAAAATCTTCAATTATTATAGTACGATTTTAGCATGTAAAGCCGTAAGCCCATGCGACAGTTGTACTTGCTTGAGTACAATAAAAAAGTCCATTACTACTAAGTTATTTATTTATTTTTGATAAACAATAAGTAAAATGTAACTAATATGTCAGTTTGTTATATGACAAAAATAATTTTAATATCAGTAATTAAAGTAAAAATGAAACCATACGAGCAAAACCATTTATTATCAATTCCTTCTTAGATGAACTCTTAACGTTTCAAGATATTGTATTGAAACCTGCTCATACATTTCAATGTATTTGGATAAATGGTCAATTTTTTGTAGTGTTCATGTTAATACACTTTAGCTTAAAAACCATTATATGTATCTTACAGAATGCAAATAAAAAGCAGCCAGTTAATATATTTTTAGCATCTTTAGTATTGAAACACAATCATTTATTCTATTATTGTAGTTTTTCCACATCAGTGTCTTGCCTTGACCTGCAAAAATACACCGTTTGGAGTGAAACTGGGACTTACTCATAAATGAACACATTATTTTTATATGATTAAAAACATGCCTTGTACATTATTTAAGTTCAAGGCGAAGGTTGATATTAAAATAGTGACCAAACAATATGTATTATCAAGATTTTCTCATGATATAATCGAAATATACCAAAGTTTATGAAATTGTTTAGTGTTCCAATCAAACAATTCTTAGATAAAATGTAGTTCTGTCAAACTTTTTGGAACAAAATCTATCTTTTTATACGCTAGCCACTTACCTGCCACATTTTGGAATCACTTGATTGTCATTTTAAAGCCAAAGGGGCCATTTTAAATGATCACCACTTTAATTAAACACGTATGACCTTTATTTTAGATACAATATATTAGTGTTGTATAGATATTAACTTATCAAAATAAAAAAGTGCTTTTAATTCTAAAATGTATGGAATTGCGTGACTCACAAGTATTTAATTGCTAATATTTTTGTGTTGTTAATATAATACTGTCATATTTGTAATTAATTATATTCCACTGCATTAATATAAAATGATAAAATCAGTATTGTTTATAATTAAAGACCATTTATTTGTGTAATGCTAGTCTTTTATGAGCTATAATTCCTTATACACATTATAATGTAAAATAAATGTTGACTTAATCTTTTAATTTTAATTTTTAGAGTAATAAAACACTGGCTAGTCATGCAAAACTGTACTTAATCTCATATGTACTTTTAGTTATGTATGGCGCCCAGTTCTGAAATTCACCGTATCTGTTTCAATAACATCTTCATTAGAAGATACGGATTCTTATACAATGGCCAAGGACTAATTATTTTTCATTGTTGGCTACATTTTATTGTTTTTATATGATGATATAAATATGGGATACTTAGCAAAAAAATTTGTACATGATCATTAATTTGTATAAAATCAGGTTTGAAAAGAAAAGAAACATTAAAATAGTTGAAAACGCCTCAGCAAATATACGAAAATGTTTATATAAAGATGTAACAGATACGAATATAACTGAATGAACCTGGAGGCCTTTACTATTGATGCAGATACCTTTATCACGAAATTCATAGGAAAAAGATTCGATAGATTGATTATTCTTCTCAGATCCAAATGACAGGTGACAGAAATGAAATCTAAAGTTTATTGTCTTTGTCAATCACTGTTGGGGTTTCATGGTCCCATAGCTGAATGCACCCTTAACATTTTTTGTAAAAGAACTGTGATGACTCCAAAATCATTTTAAGAGAAGAATTAACTTTTTTCTAGAATGAAATGGTGGTATTCATTAATGTTTGATATTTTGATAGATTTCAAACTAATTAACTTGGAAGTTTATAAAGTTGATAATTCTTTTCAAAATGTTATCACATTTTCTCATATTTTCATTCCAAGAGAAAAACTATTTACTGTTATATATTTTGAATATATAAGATAAATATATCCAAATAGCTATTTACGTAAAAACTACAGAAAGGGACCCCTTACAATACAGTGAGATATCTACAACCGGAACTAGAGTATAATGAAAGCACTTTCGTAGTACTTACCCTCCATGTTTTGTTTCATACTACGTGGAATTACTTTATTTAAATTAATATTGTGATATACATTAAATTTGTACGTAGATTTTACGCTCATTACAGGGTAATCATTTCATGCATTCAACAAAGAGTCAAAGCAGCGCAGTCAAGAAACAAACAGTTGAAAGATGGATAATCATGGAGGGAGATTTAGATAATTATTGTTGAGCTTCCAAAAGAAATATTTGTTGAATCTAAAAGCCATTGGAAATTTGATACGAAGTAAATAAAAAGAACATGAAATGAATATAAAAAATTATTTTTATGGAAAAAGTTAACGAAAATGTTATGTTAGTATACATGCGTTGCGTTTTTGTAAGAATTTTAAGCTATAGTTTGTAGTTTGAACTGCATTATACGCATTAGGTTCTTTACTTACAGTCCAATAATGTTCTTTGCTATGGTCTAAGTATTCATTAAGTCAGTGCAACAAAGGTTACTTCTATGTCGTAATTCCTTCTTAGTAACAATATATTGAACTTGTATACATGTATCGACATTTGAAGACAGTCGGTAATATAAATTCTTTTACCACACACGGGGAGTTAGTCACATTTGATCCAAGAAAGCCGACTGGCAGCTGTTTACTTCTCGCTCTACCGGCTTCCTCCCGCCCGCTTTCTTAATAAGCGTGACGCGAATTCTCTGTACGTAGGCATAGCAACTTGACAATTGTAAGGCAAATACAGTCCTATTTTCTATACGTTTTCAAGAACAAAAAGAAACGAAATATGATATAGATCATTGATACATGGCTCATATCTTGACTAATCTGTTTTTACGGCTTATGCTCTATGCACTTTAAGATAAAAGACGTTTTGAATAATTCATACGAAATTACAGGAAAGTATGATGTAGCCTAATCATTACCTTTCACATTTCGTAAACATTTTCTATTAAATAGCTTCCTCTCGGGAGCATTATATATAATTAGCACGTTAAGGGTACTCTTTTTTGGAGATAATTTTCAAATACTTCGCATATAAACTATTTTCTAGAATACATTTTTCTTTTATACGTTTGTGTAAACTGTCTTGGTAAAATACAACTTAAATCTTTTTTTTTAAAAAAAAACGAAGTATTTCCAAATTTTCTGTTTACATTGGCCAATTAAAGATAATTATGAATTAAGCACCTATAGTTTAAAGTGGAAACACACAATTACAAATTAAATTTCAGCTTAAGTAACTCATAGCCAAGATCTAAATATATAATTATTTAACTGTGCTATTGAAACTTATCTATAGAAAATGAAAATGTAAACTTTAATTTACTGTTTTAGATCTTAAAAAAAAAAAAAAAAAAAAAAAAAACCGCAGGCTATTCTCAGCAGGCTATTTGTATTTACTTAAAGGAGTTTACATATAGAAATGTAACAGCTTGTTGAAAGACAATGGAATAAAGATGGCCAAGTAATCCTCTTGGGCAGTGACACTGTTTTCACCTCTTCGGTCTAAGCGAATCTCCGTCCCTTGAGCAAATTTTTGACTTTCACAAACAGGTAGTAATAAACTGAAACAAGTTCTAGAGAATACGCAAGACCAGCAAGGGCAGATATGTTTTTGAAGGAATTCGCTCTCCTGGAGCGACCGGTATGCTAGGGCGCTGTCGTAATGGAGACCCCTATTCCTTCCTTGCCTTTCCCTTCGCATTACATCACCGGGAATGTACCCGGTTGCATGCTGTGTTAGTAACAATCGATCTGCTACTACTCCTGCGCTGCCGCAGTCTGTCATACGCCTGGGAAGATAGGTATTCCACGAAGGCAAGGCAGGGAAATTTTCTAAATAGCAGGATAGAGTTCGGCAAAGTTCAGTTTCTTTTTGGCTCTAACAGAACATCAAAATAAAAACATCCGATAGAATATATACCGGATATCCCAGAATTCAACCATACAAATTGCAGGGATTGTGGAGGGGTCCGTCATAAGCGTTTTGAGATAGGGAACTTATCTTCTATTGTTTCTAAATTTCATGCAATAGCATAAAATCTCATAATGGTGAGCACGCCACTGATTTAACCTCCACAGGAGGTTGGGAAAAAGCAAGTCGTTTCATTTATTCCTGGTACTGTTCCTGAATAGCGCCGTGGTTAAAGGCGTACTACATAAAGATATTGTGATGCAAGAATATGAAGTTCGAACCTCCATAACTGCATGTTTTTTTTCTTCCCTCTTGTTGTAGTTACCATATTTGTTTTGTTGTAAAGGACCGCTCGTTCACTCTAACGAATTAAGCAAAATAAATTAACAATGTGTTTAACGAATAACTTGTAAATCTAAACTTGGAAGGGTAAAGCTATTACCCAAAGTGTTACTACCTTGACCTTTGATGTACATGTAGTATTGTACGTGTAGGCACATTTCAAAATTTATAAGATGTTTCCTCCACTCTAGACAATGGTGGTAGACATAATATGTACTTACAAGGAAAAATAAAAGGCTTTCTCCAGAGTAAAGCAAAAATGTGCCTGAATGAAAGCAAACACCTAAGTAAATTTAAGTAAATTTCAATGTAACTTTTCATCCTTAGCGAAAACCAAATAAAAGGAAATTGGAAGATTAAGAAAAAATGTTATTTTAAGTGCAAAAAAATAAAAACAGAAATCACAAGAGATATTGTTTGATGTGTCTGCCTGCAACATCCCTGCAAAGATCTGGAATGTTACGAATCTCATCACAAGCAGCCGACACCCGTGCTAGTAACTGATCATTATTGTCGACTGATGTTGTGTACACGAGAATCTTAAGATGTTCCCTTAAAAAAAATATAGGGAGTTGAGGTCCGGAGAACGCCGGGGCCAATGTACAGGATCACCTCTTCCAGTTCACTGCCCAGGAAGCAAACTATTGAGATAATCTAGTACTTCCACATTGAAATGGGGAGGAGCTCCATCGTGCTACAACCACATCGACGTCGGATGTTCAGAGGGACATCTTCAAAAAACACAGGCAAAACATGGGGTGAGGAACTGAAGATACACGTGCCCGTTTAACCATGTAAGAAGTAGATACGGTTCAATTATTTGATTTGAAACGATGTCCGCCCACACGTTGATGCTGGTGACGAGCCTTCACCACTGCATGTGGCTGCTCATACTCCCATACATGACTGTTCCCATGGTTCAGAATTAGCCCACCTCTTGTGAATATGACCTCGTTGGTGAAAAGAACTAGGAGAAGAAGTCAGGCTGTTCATTATGTGGCTGCAAGGCCCACCTGCAGAACTCTTGTCTGGGACTGAAGTCCGCTGGCCCCAATGCCTGCACCTTAAGCAGATGATAGGGAAATAGTTGTTCTTTCGTGCAGTTCGATACACGCTGAACTTGTTCGTTTTCATGGCCCTGGCAATTGCTCGGGTGCTAGTGGAAGGTTCGTCCAAACGCTGGTAAGCACCTCTTCTTCAGAGGCTGGAGTGCGACGCCTTAGGTTTGCACCGGCGTCGGGTCTGTGCACCATTAAAGATCCAGTTTTACACAAACACCAATGGATATTTTGGAAGGTGAAGCGAAAAGGATGATGTTTGTCTGGAAATCTATCCCTGAACAGCCTGTGGCTACAGATGCATGTCCTCTTGCTTCCTCAGCATATCAGCAAGCTTCTTTTTAAATAGTGTTTAACGCCCGTTTTTACTACTGAGGCACCACAGGCTGTGTCAGCAAGCTCGGAAAATGAACATTTGTTAGCCACGTTTCGGAGCAACTGTAACCAGTCTGTTGCATTTGGTGCACAAAGCAATAAATGGCACATTAACCACTCAGATGACTATTTTACTAGGCCGCAGTCTCGAACGGTAGCGAAGAAAGCCGACTGGTTACGATTTCATTAGTAGGGATTACTTTAGGCTGATCATTTCCTTGTTAATTCAGTTGGTTAGAGTGTCATGCGAATAGTGCGAAAGTCGTGGGTTTGTATCCCTCACGTGTAATTTTTTCCCCACTTGTGATCGTTTTAATAGAATAAATTATATTTTTTCATAGGTTAAGTTCGGTTAGTTTAGTTTGGGTTTAAGAAAAAGTTTAGGTGTAACAAATAATAATAATAATAATAATAATAATAATAATAATAATAATAATAGAACTGGGCACTAACACTTTCTAACTCACCTGCCATTCGGGCGGAATTCGGCTTTATCCGCTACCTTTCGGGATTTCGGCTGCAGGAAGAGTCGATTTGTAACCGTAGGACAGGGTCGGTTTATAACGTCAAGTCTCAGCTGCGGTATGCTAGGTACTTTGCGCATGCGCACTTGACTTCGTAGCACTACTGAAATGTTATCATTGGCGTTCATACCCTTGCAGAACGAACAATTTTACCGAAGTAGCAAAGTCAATAATTTTCAATTTCTCGTGTACTGTGTGTTAACACTCCCTTTTCCCGACTACTTGGACAAGACTGAGCATTCTGAATGAAAATCTAATTCACACACTTGGGTTATATTGACGAATAAACTCGAATATCCGATTTCGAAAAAGGGTCATAATTTTGAAAGTTTACAAAAGTAATCATAAGTTCCCTATCTCAAAATGTTATCTAGGACCCCTCCACAATCCTTGCAATTTGTGTGGTTGAATTCTGGGACACCTTGTATATAATATATTGGTGAAATTATAGCTGTGGTGGAACAAAGTTTTTTTCCTTTTTTTTTTAATTTTTTTTCCACTGTGAAACTGTACAATACGACCACTTCTATTTTAAGTACATAATTTCCCTTTTATTCAAAATTTTCTTTCCTTTTTCTATAATTTTTCCTCTGATCTGAAGAGTGGAAAAATATTTCTATTTTTTTTTTTTTTTCAGAATTTTATTCCAGTGCTATGGCATTTTCCCAGTTCATTATTGACTTTTCGAAGGAAGCTAATATTTGTTGGTACTTACTCGGATAATTTCGCATGTCAAGTCATTCAATATGGATAGCGTTTTAACCGTTGAAAGCAAAGATAGCAGGTACAAACTTCCAAAAATTGAGAAATTTATTATCTATATTACAAAAGACATTAGTGTCTCACATGGATTACACAAACATTCCATGTTATCGATATGGTGGTTTTATTTATTGGTTTGTTAAGAGTGTCATCTCATTATAGTATCTACCTTATTGGTTATCCGAATAATCGAACTAGTGGCGTGGATTTTTTCCTTTATTATTTTCTTCAGAGATTGCACCAACTCTTTCTGTAAATTATTTTAATAACGTTTCTCAAAGATAATTTTTTCATCGGTGAAAACACAAGTTACTTGCTCTAAATACATAAAGAAAATTTACTGTATCCTTTTTAACAGCATTTTCAAGAGAGTTAACCTTTAAAAATGTCTGTCAGTTTGAGCAATGCTTGTGTATATCAGCAGAAGTTTCTCAACTTGCTATATTTGGAATCACTGATGACATTTACTTCCTTTCATATTTTTGTCATGACTGCCGATAACGTTCAAGCCGAATAATTATTTTGTCACAATGTATTTTCTGAAAATTTTAGATGAAAGTACAGCTGTATCAATAGTAAAAAGTGCACTGTTAATTTCACAGATACCACCGACTTCTTTGGGAACCTGCATCAGCGGAAATCTTTTTGACTGATGGTCTTTGAAGAGCTTATGATTATTCTTGAAAGATGGGGTTTTTCTTAGTTCAGGGAAAGCTAGGAAAATTACCGGTACTCATTAATAGTTCCCGAACAGAACACTGGAATGCAGATGCGAAGAGATTTGAGGAGTCGCGTTTCATCTCTGCAGGTCCGTCACTGGAGCGAGTTCTGAGCAACTATTTATGTTCAAATTAGGTTATGTAATTGCAAAATGAACTCACTGTGGCGGATGTTAGAAAATACTCTCAAAGTGGAACACTAATGGACTTGTTGATAACCTCACGCAAGTGAATGAGCCGTTTTGCTAACGAGAGCAATGAGTGTTTCTAGAACAAAAATGTGTTCAAAAATAAAAGTACATCATGATCTTTTGAATGCAAAGGTAACATCCGAGATTTGTACTTTATGTCACTCTGGAAATTTAGTGCCTGTTAATACGCCACATTCCACTTTGACCAACGTAGTTTTTCTTAAATGGATAAATTATTATTCATTTGGATTGAACAAACTTCCACTTTAGGTTCTTTTACAACGATAAGAATGTTTAAATTTCTTTATTCCATAATAAAATATATTGAAATACATTCATTTCATTTTTTGAAATACGTTACGAATAAAAGGACTATGTGGGTTTGACTGTGTAAGAAAGGAAAGCTATTTTTGTATTTAACTTTATAGATAGTGAATCAAGTTTTATATAGAAAAATTCTATAAATGCTAATGTAGTGTTACCTATTTGTAAGTCAAAATATTATACATATAATTCTGCAATAGTAAACTAAAGTGAGAAAATTTCAGACTTTAGACGAATAAAAAATAATAAAATTCAATCTTTTAGACTGTTCGATTTAGGGACATTGGATTAAGCGCTTTAATGAACCATTTACTGTGGTCTAACAGATGAACATTCTCCCTTTTTTGGAGGCAAAATACAAAATAAATCTTACAGACCTCTTGGAAGACAAATCTGTTGCACATAATATTTAAATATGCTTATCAATACAGGGGGTTTGATTATTGTGTTCCTTTCGAGCCTGCAGTAATTAAAACAGCAGTCGTTTCATGTAACGTTCACTTTTTCTTGCTCTTTTTGTTTCCTAAGTGCAGGTAATTGCAACGCTAGATCTCTTACTAGTCTCCACCAGAAAACCGCATGTTTTGTACATTTCTTTCCTTCTTCTTTGGGTTGTTCTTTGTTCACTGACGCGCGTTCTCGTGGCCTCAGTATGATAACAAAATGTGATTTACGGGTGTCCGAAACAGAATGTAGAATAAGGAAGTAGAGAGTAATAATTGCTTTTTGTTTTGCTACTGATATAAAACGCAATTAGTTGATAATGACACTTGCTTAATTTACTCAGTAGTGTTCACAAGATCTGATGTTGCATCTACTAGGCTCATAATTATCCAATTAATCATACATGTAGCCTAAAATTGACCAACATTTTTTAATTTTATTTTAACAAATTGTGATACGCTCCACAAAAACCGCCTGTTAGTCACGCCGACGAAACAAGTCCCGGCGTTATACATTTGCTGGCAAATGGTCAAATAGGATGCATTGTATTATTACTGATTTAATTTTGCATAGGGTGATACACACCGCCACGGGTGGCCGAGTTTGTTAAGGCGCACACTCGTGAGCGGAAGATCTGGGATTCGAATCCCGCCAGGACCGTCCTCCCTGCTGAGGTTTTTGTAGTTTTTCCTCAGTCCTCATTAATGGCAAATGCCGGGAAGGTACCCTAAACTTAGGCCAGTAACATTTCCTTCCTTAAAAAAAAATATTTCCCAATATATCATTTCATTTCATGTATCATCAGCGTTCACCGCCTGTGGTGCCTCAGTAGTAAAAATGGGCGTTAAACATCATTAAAAAAAAAAAGGGATGATACACATGATGCTTCCACAGTTTTAAAAACCTTATTTTAATGTACAAATGTTTAATGCTGGTCATACCCCCACCATTTTTCCCTCGCAACTGCATTTATGATCTATTTTAGGTACGACTATTTTGAGAACTATTGAAGATAATGTTATGAAAGTTGGAACAATTTTGGAATTACATTCAACAGCGTAACTTTTATTGACACTAAGAATTATCTGTAATTATGATGGGTTGTGCATTAGTTATTGTAGAATGAAGTTGCATATTCAGCCATGAAAGTAACTGCGTGTTGTTCAAGTAATACAATTTTATAACCAACAATAACATTATGAGGCTCCCAAAATCTCAAGAGACTGAGATAAGCTGTTGGAAAAGTTTTAACTATAAAATTAATTGTGTATTATATGTGGATAAATATATGTGTATATATGTAATTCTTACGACCCAGTGAGTCACATCAGTGTGTGTAGAATTTCATCTTATCGTTTGTATAACGGTTACGGTTATTTGAAAAAAAATAAAAGCTTGCAATTTGGAAAAGTTAACTTACGGTTTTCCAATGCAGCTATCCATGATAAATGTGGATAGATTCTTAATTTTATTAATACCGATTTCTGAATTAACACAAATATGAATTTGTTATGCAAGTTTTTCTTTTGTTTCAATTTAAAAATAAAAGAGGACTCAGTAGCGTATCCACTTGAACCAACATATAGGCGGCGCCTGCCGAGTGGTAAAACTACACCCTTCGCACCGAGGAGGCCCGAGTTTGCTCCTTGCGGCCATAAGCGGGATTTGTGGTGGACGTAGAGGTACTGAGCAGGTTTCCTCCGTCACTCTTTCCGCCATTGCTCCATCATCATTGCGTACCGCAATATATACCCCTAAGAAAGCTTACTTAGTGTGCAATGAAGCACTTGCATTTGAATGAATAGCTAACTGAGGCTTTTGTACGAATTTATATAAAATCATATTTACTTTCCAGTGTTTCATTTTCAATATATATTCAGTCATACTGGAGTATATTTGAAAAAAAAAATGAATATAATGGGCGAAAAATTTTACATTTGTAATACAAAATTGAATCAGTTTTTCAAGGACTTAAAGATATTGGAAGAAACTTAAATATAGAATATATGCCAATACCGAATAAAATAAAGTTTACTCCTTAAGGATAAATTAAAAAAAGTTTGGATTTTAATATCGCGAAGAGAAAACTACTCAGGTTATACAGCACAATTTAAAACTATACACAAGTAAAATATAAATATTTTATTTTTAACTTTTTTCACAAATTCCACTGAAGCTCACTCTGAAAGAGCAAGAATAAGGCACAAAATATTTAATAATTTTATTAGGTAAACGAGTAAACATATTTGTACTATATTCCACTACGTCAGGTCTGTTTCACTTCCTCTTAAACGTGTTTAAACTGAAAAAATTTGCAACGTGTTAATTAGACACAAAGGCTTCGCGTAATGGCTTCCAACGAGAAATTATATTTAAGTAAATTGAGCGGATGTTTACTCTTTTCATTTAGTATGTAAATTGGCACACATTTTGCTTCGCCACACAACCTAATATGTCCTTTTAACGGTTATGACTTGTGTATATAACCTTAATGAATGATCTCTCTTGTTCCCGCAATGCCAAGACTTTTAAAGGCAGGTTTTCATCCTAACTTGTTGATTTGTTTCATTTATGTACGCTCTATAACATCTCAACATCCCATTCAACTCAGGGCGTGAAATGGCCGACACATTTTGCTCAGAGACCTCTTCTTTCAGGCTTGAGGTTCTTTTATATGCCGTAAATCTACGACACGGGATCCATGGCTTTACTTCCCTTCCGAAGGAAACCATACTTAGGATTTTTATGCCCGAAAAAATCCATCGATTCTGGCCGGGTTCGAACCCGCGATCTTGGGTTTAGGAGACAAATATGGCTACCACTACACTACCAGGACCGACTGATTTAAATTAAACAGCGTATTTAATATTTATCACTTCTGACGACTTTAGTATATGAAATTAACTGTGACCGGCAACGCCGAAACTTCAAAGCTTATCTCTGATAGCATCTACAGTATGTACCACTTGTTTAAAGCAAGTTTCAAAGCCATATTTTAATTTTCTATTTTTCATATGTTTATAATTATGGTTTATTGCACCTCCCTTATCCTTAAGCGTGCGAATACATTCACATTTGTATCTGCTCAGTTGGGTGTTGCTTTTAGGCTTCATTTTATAATTATTTTTCATATTTTAACTACAATATTTCAGAAAAAATGCTAAAATTTCACAAAATATATAATAGATGTACATAAATAGTTAACTAAATTTTAATAAAATTTGTCACACCACCAAATGAATGCTATCACAATGAAAAAATTGATAATGAATGTACTAAATATTAATAGAGCTGAGGAAAAGTTCGGTATTGGTTAATTTACCTTAGTATGTGATATTTGGAGCAAAAGGTTCGTAATAAAATAACCAAGGTTTTGTAGCACAGAAGGACATAAATGCTGGCTATAAATATACAGCAATAATATGCAAATACTAATGGCAAATCTGTCGTAAACATTTGCACGTAGCAACGCATTTACATCCTACGCACGCACGGGAATATTCACATTGATAGATGTTGAAAGTTCAGTATTGAATTATCTTAACTTTGAAAAACTGCTGGCGCTTTTTGAAATTCATCTGTATAAAATGTAGGACCCCTTGTTTGGGATCCAATCGCCTCGCATCACGTGCGCACCAACATTTACTGCCTTTTTGTTTTTGTGTGTTTTTTTTTTAAGTGTTTAACGCCCGTTTTTATTATTGAGGCACTGATGATATATGAGATGAAGTAACAAATTGCGAAAGGATATTTTTTAATGAAGGAAACGTTCCAGGCCTAAGTTTAGGGTACCTCCCAGGCATTTGCCATTTATGAGGACTGAGGAAAATCTGGAAAAACCTCAGTCAGGGAGGACGGCCCTGGTGGGAATCGAATCCAAGACCTCCCACTCACGAGTCCGCGCCTTTAACGACCTCGGCCACCCGTGGTGGTCCATTTACTGGCTGTAAATATATGAACATCAACCGCTTCCTGATACAGTATGAAATACAATTTCTAATTGGGTAAAAATATCGACGCGCATTTCCAAGCCTATTGGCACATGATACGAAATTATGCATCATATTACGACTAGAATGCTATCTCGCGACGAACGTTCTCCACAACAAAATCGCCACTAATGGCCGAGGTCGTTAAGGCGTAAATTGAATCAATAATAATACTACAGTGCATCCCACTCGACCATCTGCCAGCGAATTTATTTCGGCGTGGCTATCAGATGGGTTTTTGTGAGAAGGTCTGGGGTTCGAAACCCGCCAGAACCTTCCCCCTGACTGAAGTTTTTGCAGATTTTCTTCAGTCCTCATAAATGGCCAATGCCGGGGAGGTACCGTAAACTCAGGCCTGAAATAACTTTTATGCTTATCGATTGGAAATGCTTATACTATTCAAACTCCACATTTTTTCCCCTCGCAACAGCATTTGAGATGTAATTTAATTTAAGTGCGATTTTCTCGAGTGTTATTAAAGAGAATGTTATGAAAGTTGGAACAACTTTCCCAATATATCATTTCATTTCATTTCATGTATCATCAGTGTCCACCGCCTGTGATGCCTCAGCAGTAAAGACGGGCGTTAAACACCATTAAACAACATCCGATACAAGGTTTTGTTATGATAAAAAACCGAACGTGTGTAGAAACTTTGGAAATGGAATCTTTTACACAACACCACCTTCATAGTAATCGCCTTGGGCGGTAATACACCTCTACCACTATTCAAACAGTCCTGTTGTCTATTTTTGGTCACTGTCCACAGAGTGCGAGCCTTCAACTTTTCGCTAAAGAAAATCTTCGCTCGTTGAGCAAGTTTTTGACTTTCGGAAACAAATAGTTTCAGCTGAAGCCAAGATATGGTGATACGGACGATGAGAAAGGACAGCCATGTAATGCTTTGTGAGAAAGTCTCTCACTTGAGCCACCGGTGTGCTGGGGCGTTGTGATGGACAACTCAATCCTTTTCTTGGCACAAATAAGGCAGTTTTCGTCGCACTGCACCAAAAGGACGGCTAAGAATGTCATACAATCAGAATGAATTCGAAAAGTACCTGGCTGTTTGTGGTGTTATCCACAATCAACCACTATTCTGTCATGTACGCCTGGAAACTTACACTGTACTGCACGAAGGTACGCTAGAGAGGTCATCTTTTTGATTCCACTATTACAAAATGTGTAAGTATCTACCGTTCCACAAAACATACTCCATATATTCCAAGAGAAAACACAATAGAGTTACTGCAAAAAAAAAAAAAAATCATCGAGATTTAAAGTCGTTCAACTTACAAACTTTTGAGCGGGATTGACGAAAGAGAAACTTTTCGAATTTTAAACACATATAATGACTTCTTACGATACACCAGGTGGCAGTATGATGCTTATTGTGAAAATAGCGCGTTCTGGAGTATGGGAAGCGTTCATTCATCGTGCAGCGTGCTTTCTTACCAGAACTGCTGTTGCCATAATGTCGAGATATGGCAAATGGAACATCCTAATTATTTACTTGAACATGAATGGAATTCGCCAAAGCTTAACGTATTCTACATTGTTTTGAATCCTTTTTCATAGAGGAAAGTGTGGCCGGTATCTGCACATTTTGCAGCTGAGATTGTTTCTGCAGCTGAAAGCACATTTCCAGAAACATTTTATTTCTGGTCTCGTATTCAGTGACCAAGCCACCTGTTATTTAAGTAAACAGATGAACGGCCTTGCATCACTATAATGTATTTTAATTCTAGTGCAGACAAGCCCATAATAAATCGCTTTGCTTGCATTACTGTCTTGCGAACAATGAGACGACTAAGTTGAACCCCATTCTGCAAAGTTTTACCCACAACTCTCAAGGATCCAATTGTGAAGTTCAGACGCATTTTCAGTCAAACTTCTTAACGTTAGGATTCACGAACATTATCCGGCACGTAGGATAGTGAAAAAATCGGGACAGGAGAAACGATACCAAAGACCTAAAGCCCAGCAGAAGGCTCACAGAGAAAATTTTTGATGTCATTACTTTTAAATTATAAAAAAGTGTTTCAATAAAATATCTCCTTTGCGTTTTGTATGGTTCAGTACAAAAGATACAAAGTTGTTGAAATGAAAACAATATAAAACAAAATATATTCGGCCTTTGCGAAACAGAATTCAACAGTCATTGTTCGAATGGAAATTCCAAAATTGATGCTCAATTCTATCAGCAGATGCCAAAAAAATACATGATATTGTGAGTGCACAATTTCAGTTTTTAGTTGCTCAGTAGAGATAAGTACGTGTATATTCGTTACGCAAAATAAGCTCTATAGCAGTCGGCGATTGCAAAAGGAGTTTCATTATAGTATCTGTACTTTGTGGGAAGAGAATGGTTGCTCAGCGCTTCAACTGACTGTGCAGAAGCTCATACCTTGCAAATAAGCACACTAGCGGAAAATAATTGCAGACAATTCGGTGGATTGCCTGGATTCTCAGAGAGACTATTTTGGTTATTATGAAGAAGCATGACATTCTCTCTATAGTGTTAGAATAACCTCTGAATAAACTTCAGCCAACTTGTACAAATACGATTTTGATAGAAGTTGAATTTGTCTTTATGCACGAACAGGAATGAAATCGCTATATCTCAG
Organism: Metallyticus violacea; assembly: GCA_030762175.1. Classification (NCBI taxonomy): domain Eukaryota; kingdom Metazoa; phylum Arthropoda; class Insecta; order Mantodea; family Metallyticidae; genus Metallyticus; species Metallyticus violacea. The sequence goes on along the minus strand of CM060846.1, from coordinate 365,658,976 downwards.
ACCGGTAAACGAACAGGACATTTAAATGCTTAATCGACGTTACCAGGATGTTGGTTTCTTAGGGTTTTATAGCCTCTTTCTTCAAGGCGATATAGAGTTCAAACAGATAACGGTGCGTTATAATGTGGGTCTTGGTGGTCTAGTGGTAAGCATATTTGCCTCATAGATCCAAGATCACCGGTTCAATCCTGGACAAGGACGATACATTTTTTCGAGCGTAAAAATTCGAAATATGATTTCCTTCGGAAGGGAAGTAAAGCCGTGGGTCCCGTATCGTAGATTTACGGCACGTAAAAGAGCCTCAAACGAGCAGAATTTATCGGCCGTTTCACGACGTGATGGGACGCTGATGACCTGAGATGTAAAAGAAGGTATGCAAATACCAAAATAAAACACTGATTTATAATGAAGGCAAGTTGTTGGGTTCAAAGTGTACATTTATGCTTTTAATATAGATAATTTGTAGCAGTTTTAAACTATTATGAGGCTCAACTCAAATATTTTTCTTTCATTTGAAATTACTTTAATATTTTCATTTTCCCTCATATTTAGAAGAAAATGTATTTTTCCAAAAAACACATACCTGCTTCCTATTTCCAATGGTTTGCATCTGTTATACTCCTACAATTCGCAGCTAGCGTGTCAGTTCGGGAGACATGTGAACGATTATGTATGTCAATTATTATAATCAGGAATATCTTAAGAAGATTAGTACAGTTTTCGAGATGAAACATAAATCGAGCGCAACCGTAAAATCAAAATAACCTGCTTAAGAAATAGAAAAGAAAGTTTTCTTTCATTGACAGAATAAATGAATCTAAGCAAGAAACACAAACATGGTCTACACTGACTAAAGCACGAAAAACAACAAAAGGAATGGGTATAATAATTGTTGGAGATGACGTCCATTATACAGCTTAAATCACAAATTGTGAGCAGTTCTTCTTCAAACCAATACAGGGTTTCTTCGGTATGTGATCGATGCTAGGGAACTCTTTGGAAGAAATAAGAAAAGGAATACAGGTGTGGTAAATAACTTTTATATCCATCATGAACAAATGTTGTCTTATAGAAATACATGAAGAGAATGATCGTGGGAAATGTCACGTACTCAATTATAAAAATTCAGTAAAACTGAATTTCTTAATGACCAGTAAATGTTTTTATAGAGCTGAAAGCAAGCCGCGCCAGGCCAAGATCAAATCAGTCGCCGAACAATTTGCCCTTGCATTTTTTCTCTCAAAACTTTGTTCAATAATAGCGTGCTCACAATATTTGTTTTTTTTTTTCATAGTTAATATTGTGTTATAACAGGATGTTCAAAAGGCGTTCGTTTGCAATTATGTATTTCTGACATTTTAATGAAATTTGCATTCACTGCAATTCTTCCAATTTCTATACTGTTATATTTTTTAAATTCTTCTACAGATTATTCCTACAGAATTTACTTTTCCTCTCTAATAGTAGTAACATTTCAATATAACAATACACTACAGTAAAATTAACTTTACTAACACACTATAGTCGGTTCTGGTGGTGTAGTGGTAATCATACGTGCCTTCTACACCCAAGATCGCGGGTTCAAACCCGGCCAGGATCGATGGATTTTTTGGGGCGTAAAAATCCTAAGTATGGCTTCCTTCGGAAGGCAAGTAAAGCCGTAGGTCCCGTGTCGTACATTTACGGCATGAAAAAGAACCTAAAGCCTGAAAAAAGAGGCCTTTGAGCAAAATTTGTCGGCCCCGTTTCACGCCCTGAATTGAATGGGACGCTGATGACCTGAGATGTTAAAGAGCGTCCATAAATAAAACAAATCAACAATAACACACTGTAATTAATTACAATTATCCCACAAAAAGCCTATAATAACACAAAAACTTGAGTCGTATTCAAACTGAGCTGTAACATATAATTTATCTAATTGATACCTGACGGTGAAACCAAATATTTTACTTTAGTCCTACCTAACTTCTACACGATTAGTCCACTTCGCTTTCAGTGGTTTAATCTCTTCGGAATTTAAGAGTGTGACTTGTTTCTTTTTCCAACCCATTACACCCTTGTCCATGATATCATTGTTAGAACATCTTCGTCCGCAAAGGAATTTCTTCCGGATTCGTTCGAAAGAAAAAAATAATCACTGGGTGCTGGGGCTGGACATAAGTGTGGATACTCAAGCTCCGAGTGCCCACATTGCTTGATAACAGCTCTTGCTTTTTGGGATTGTGGCAAGGCGCATTATCGTGAAATAGCAACACGTCCGCATCGGCTTTCCATACAAATATTTCCCTGAAGAAGCGCAAGTTTCTTCAGCAATGGTGGACTTAATGGCATAAATTCCAACAGTACAACACACTTTGTGTTTAAAGAATGGTTGTCATGACTTTTCTGGCTAATTGATGCTATCACTAGGGGTGAGGAGCCCCTGAGCCTCCATTGCATAAACTCTTGGTGATGAAAGCATGTTTTATCTCCAGTAACAGTCTTTGAGAAAAAGTCACCAGCATTTTCTTGGCGAAGATTCAAATTCTCCTTATTGAATTCCTGCAGAAATATTTTGTGCTTCGGTATCAGAATTCGGAGCACGTGTCAAGAAATGACCTTTGATGTCATATGAATACGAATAATTGTGGAATTGTGTCAGCTGAAATGCCTATTACATTATCCATCTTAACAGTCATAGCTTCCACTTTTTGACACTTTTTTTATGAAGGTGCTTTCATAGGATGTCTTGTGTGGAAGTCTTTTTTCATGAACTCCCGGCCCTTATAAATTGCTTGGCCTAAACATTTACTTGGTAGTTGGAAGGTGTATCATTAGCATATACAGCATTCATTCCCCCTTGGATGTTTTTTTTTTTTTAGACTTATTCCATTCTTTTAACCATGGAATGAAGCTTCAAATCGCTCAATTTTTCTGTAGATTCGCAAGAAAATGTATTTGCTTTCTTCTCGGTTCCAGCGCTTAATGTGTCAAGTCAGGAAATGTCCCACCCTGCATGTTTAAGCTCAGTTTTCCAGCAATATTATAACATGCCGGGGTAGATAACTTATTGAACGTCCCTTGTATAGAAATAATCCTTACTCTCGTAACAGCAAACTGCGACTGACTTCATGTGTAGTCATCAGAGCCGATACTCTCTATAATTAAAACATGTGACTGGCATAGCCTTGGTACAGCGCGCGCTGCCCTTAGGTCCAAAATAACCTGCTTCATGTAAGTCATCTTTTCGCCATAGCATTCAGAATTGCAATATGTTGTATATGTAATACATCAAGGATGCTAGTTAACTGTGTGCTCCCAACTTTAAAAAGATCGTATGTACATTTTTAGTACATCAACTTTACCGAATCTTGAATAAGATTTCCAATCAGACTATTGAAGTTAGTAGTACAATTGAATTTGTGAAATATATTTTCGAAGGCCTCTCCTATATTTGCTACATTCAAAGTAAAACGCTCAGAGCCCAATTAAATGAAATGTGGTGAAATATAACCAAGAATCTGGATACTAGTGGTATTCAGAAAAAATAAGATGATTATTTTTTTAATTTTTAAAGTGAATATATTCTATAACGTCTAATTGAAGTGGTCTGCAAAATAAATTTAAATTTTGTAACAGTCAAAATTAAGCCCGCAAAGTAATATTGATTTTATCAAATGTTTCATAATGTAAAACCTCTCTCAGTAACACTTTGCCCTTTGTGTACAAGATAATTGTGCACAATCGTACAAAAATGGTTTTAACTAAATTTTGGAAAGTTTTTAAGGATTTGGGTAATTTAGCACATGTTTTTACTTTTTGGACTGTATATTATGAATAATTTATCTTCAGTTTTCTAATAATTGTAGAAACCCTAATATGTACAATAAACTAGCAGTAACAGGCTGTTAAAACAGAATGTAGAACAAACTCGTTTAACTCTCTAGGTTTATATTTCAATTCTTGTAGAAATATGTTACATTTTATTATTTATGACCCTTTTATATTGGTTTTAGTTGTGAGAGATGAAAAGGATTAACTTGTCGTTTGCAGTTGGTTATTCAAAGCTTGCACTCGGATTAATACACTTTTTAATTGGATATGTGTGCGAGTGTGTGTGTGTGTGTGTGTGTGTGTGTGTGTGAAAAATAAAATAGCACATTGAACAATGTAACCAAAATAACAGTAACTAGAAAAGCAGAAAAATATAAAACACTTAGAAAGTCGCAGATACTAATATCTATATACATATATATGGTGTAACGTATGAGCCAAGTTGGGTTAAAATATTTTATAAACCCAATACTTCATATGGTGCAATACAGGATGTATAGAGCTGTGTCATTTCCTATGGTTTTATGTAGGCACTATGATGCGAACGAGGAGACCATAGGTTATCTCTCTATATCTGGTCATGTCCTGTGTGTAGACGAGTATCTATAGTATAAAATGCCCTCCATAAATCAATGGTGGAGGCAGTCATTAGAATCATCACGGAGGTGCCGCCGGAGGCTTTATTTGAAGATGGGTTCATCGGACACCACCCAAACCCAGGCGTGGCACTTGACTTTAAACAATGGTATATGTTTTCTGTGTACTTTTTAATGTCTTGTTTGCACCCTTGCGTGCTCCCTACTTCATCTACTTATATTAAACACATACATTATTTTTTATAAATCGTGTCTTGGTACTTGAGTCGCTCACCCCAATCTTTAACCAGCTATGCTTCCAAAGCTCACCCAGTCCAACTTCAGTAATGTCAATCTTCATTATTTTACACTGAGTATACATAATAAATTAATTACACGCCATATTTAAAGATATCTTAAACAGCTAGGCAGAAATATAAAATACTGCGTTTATAATATACTTCAGTTATAGATCTTGCACGTTCGTACGTATTTTATGTTTCTGCCAATACGTGCCGCTGCCTCCAACGCCAATAGTTCAACTCCGCTCCCCATAGCGCATATACAGGGTGTTTCCGAGCTGGGGACACAAACTTTCAGCGACTATGGAAAAGGGCAAATGTATCAATTTGAGATCAGAAACCTTGATCCGAAAACGACAGAGTCGAAAGCTATAAATCAACATTGTTGAGGAACACATGTATCAGTAGAATGCGAGAACCTAAGACTTGTTGTCTTTACATGTACTTGATAATTTGATCAACATAGAGGTGTGCATAATGAGCGGTGAAGACAGGAAACTCCACTACTGCAATGCGGATTGTCGTGATGTAAAGCGGATATGGTCAGTCCGGATGTGAAGGTCTATAGACTGCAGTCTGTGTTTACCAGTTGAAGTGAGTCAAGCGTTCCCGAAAAGTTGATGGGAAGAGGAGGTCCCGTTTCTTGGCCAGCTCGTTCACCTGATCTGACTTCACTTGATTTCTTCTTATGGGGTTGTTACCAGGAGACACCTGTCGAAACTGAAGAAAATCTCATGGCAAGTGTTCTTGCTGCTTGTGACATTGTTCGAACGACACTGGGGTTGTTCCAACGGGCACAATGGAACCTTGTGCGAAGATGTCATGCCTGTATCGAAGTTAGGGGACGCTACTTTGAACATCTGTAATGAATGTAACACCTTGTGAAAATTATACAGATAATAAACATTTTACACCAACGCAGAGCGAATTTCGCTTATAACTTTCGACTCTGTCGTTTTCGGTCCAGGGTTTCTGATCTCGCATTGATACATTTGCTCTTCTCCAACATCCCTGAACCCGGCCAGGATCGATGGATTTTTTCGAGCGTAAAAATCCTAAGTATGGCTTCCTTCGGAAGGGAAGTAAAGCCGTGGGTCCCGTGTCGTACATTTACGGCACGAAAAAGAACCTCAAGCCTGAAAGAGAGGCCTTTGAGCAAAATTTTTTTCACACCCTGAGTTGAATGGGACGCTGATGACCTGAGATATTAAAGAGCGTCCAAAATAAATCAATTAAAAAAAATCCCTGAAAGCTTGTTTCATCAGTTCGGAAACACTCTGTATAATCTTATCTTATGGAAAATACTGCAATGGTGGTCTTCATTAAGCTAAACAGACATTGTGTCAGGAAAACACATTCTGATTAACACCATTAAGTTCGACCACATCAATGGTTCTGATTTCTTTGCTAACGTTTTCCTTTATAATCCAAAATCCCGACTTGTTCGGCTAATTTCTGGATGGGTTTTGTTCGGGAACGCTTAAGTTTACGGCAATTTCGTTTCGTTTTTTTTTTTCTATTAAAACTAGTGTTTTTTGTTTAACAGTGAAACAGTACATAGAAATGTGTGCATAATGTCGTGAATTGCAGTTCTGAAAAGAGGAAACAGATCAGGAAAGTTATGACTTATGACTAATTTCTGCATGCATAGACGAGCCTGACCGCCACGGGTGCCCGAGATCTTTAGGGAGCGAACTCGTGAGCGGGTGATCTAGGGTTCGAATCCCGCCAGGACTGTTTTCCCTGACTGAGGTTTTTTCCAGGTTTTCCTCAGTCATCCTAAATGGCAAATGCCGGGGAGGTTACCTAAACTTAGGCCTGGAAAGTTTCCTTCCTTAAAAACCCTTTCCTAATATATCATTTCGTCTCATGTATCATCCGTGTCCACCGCCTGTGGCGCCTCAGTAGTAAAAACGGACGTTAAACACTATTAAAAAAAAGCAAGACGAGCTGATTCGTATTTAAAAGAGTATTTACACACAAATGTGTGTCACAGTTGTCTACTGCCTTGTGAAGGGCGGAAAGCTTGTCAGGAAACCCACGTTCAAAGACTTAAGGGAAGCAGATCTGGAAACACGGGCACCTCCAACTGCCGTACGTCTAATAGCGAAATGTAAATCACCGCAAGAGCGGACATGTTTTATAACTTCAGCCCTATATTTTAATTTATAATGTGAAACACCGTCATAAAATATCAGTTTCTTTAACCAATTATTTAGTACTCTTGCCAAAAAGACCAGACTGGTATATTTCTCTTGCACTAACAGAAATTTACGCATTGGCATAAGATGTAATATAGGCACTATAGAAAGAGATTCACGTGACCCGGCTATTGATGGGCAAATCTATATTTTATAGCATAAGGCCCAAAATTCAGGTACCCCTCACGTTTACTCTGGTATTTGGTTTGTTATTATACTGCATTGCTTTAATGTTCCATAAATGTAAGCAATATTAAGAATAGAAATGTATTATAGAAAACGTTTTAAATATAACTATACACGAAAATGCATAATTTGCTTTCATACCATAACCATTATGTATGAAACCTTCGTAACTCTATGCATTTTTATTGTTTTTTCAAAAGAAATTACTTTATGTTTCAAAAAATATATCTTGGATCAGTTGATGTTGGGAATGGATAATCTCCGAAGAAACAATTCCTCCAATTTGTGGTTTTTGACTTCATTAACTTGTCATTAGATAAATGCGACTTGTAAACTTTCTCATTCTACAAAGTTCTGGATAATGTGTGTACACGAATAGAAAGTAACACCTTATAGTGACGGCATATGAACCTGTGGATTTTTTTACAATTCCACACAAGTTAAATGTGATAATTTATGTAAAAAGTACTTATTGATAGATTAGAATAAAGAGGCATGATCGGTCCAATTAGTGATTTTTTTCGGTTACAGTTTAACGGCCATTATAGCAACGGATGTTTAAAGAAACTACCAATGCATATTTGATGAAACGTGTCCGTAAATGAACCCGGAGCTCACAAATTTAAGCTTAAGTTACCTAGCATCCACCTTTTCAGAGCGAGGAAAGACTCCGGAACCTAATCCAGGCAAAACTGACTCAACAGTATTAGAATTCTAACCTCCAGATACGCTGACCACAAGACCGCGGAGGCTGTCGAAGTAGTGACACTGTATACCTCCATCCGCAGGATGAGTTGAACGACCGGGTGTATGCTAGTATGTACATGTCACTTATTATGGCAGGCCATTAGTAACACCGAATATCGTGTTCAATACTTCAATACTTATCTACCTAATGGAAGATGAAACTATTTGCTATGTAACCCAAATATTTACTTTATTCCTCGTTTACACATTGCGTTTCTCCTGACGAAGAAACAGAAAATATGTAACAAATCGAATAAAAACAGACATTTCCTCGCCATCTGCATCAACACGCGGATGATAATACATCAATCTACCTAATCAATCCTTAAAAATGTGTCGTAAAAAGAACTGGACATGAACAAATAAAGTAGATTGGTCGATCCATCGAGGACAAATTCAGATCGTATAGTTTTGAGTTTTTTAAAGTAATTTTAGTCATAGAGTTAGCCGTTCCAGAGAAAATTGTGTTTAATGTTACAATATCCTGAAACGCAAAAAGTCGCAACCGCTTGACTCCAGAAGCAAGACAACGCTCTTGGTAAACGTTAATAGTCAAATTCACAATTAAATTACGTATAATGTGATATAAACAGATCAGATTATTTAATATAACTTTTCACAATGACTTATTAAATTTGAAAACAAACTTAAAACTCTAATTTAAAACTGCAAATCCTAAACATTTATGACTATATTTACGATAGGAACATAACACATTGCACTGCATATACATTGCATAGCAAAGCGAACTGCACTAGAATTGCTTTTTTTCCAGGATGTTCATACACCAACTGCAGAATTTATTCTTCTGCAATGATTCTCAGGCAGTCCTTCAAGACGCGGGACTATCCAGAACATTTTAATAAAGATATAAAATTCCTACGATGCTGCGCTCTTCCGTTCGGAATCTATTCTCCTTTACGTTGCATTTCAACTTAAATGAGCAATATTTCAACATATTCTGAACTAAGCTGTACCATCTTAAACTGACGTTCTTTTGTTTCAAAAATAAACAAACAGTTGAAGTGAGCTACAAGACACACAACGTAACTGACTGCTCTCTTGCAAGGATTATAATAATAACCAGAACACTGCGAAATCTTGCTTTAAAAATATGTTCAAGCTTGGTGAAAACTGATTAAAAATTCCAAAATAAAATTTGTTTAATTTGAATTTATTCTAAAATAATCTCTGTTTTCTCAAAAATACAGAATTATATGTTGTTAAATTTATCAAATATCTACACAAAGAAAATTATATATATATATATATATATATATATATATATATATATTATATTTACAAGAAGTAGCCTAATTAAAAAGTTTACCGAAATAATTTAGTAGTATTTTGTACCAATCGTACATTTATGTATTCTGCATGTTTCCATCATTGTGTACATGTTCTATACGGTTTATCATACTAGTGACCATACCATCACACTGCTCCTCTGTTACACCGTGCAGAACTGTTTCACTGTTTTCACAAAGTTCGTCTAGACTACGAGGAATGGGTATGAAACACTGTTCTTTCAGTACTCCCAACGAAAAACGCACCACACAAGGGCAAATCAGAAAGATATGTAAAATCTGAGTGTCTACAAATCAGCTGATCAGGAAACAACTGTTGTAGTAGGTGCTCGTATCCATGACCAGAATGTAAGATCGCCCCGTTTTGTTGAAACAATATCAGTGTTATTCAGCGCAACTAACATGTCCGAATCTCTCTGTAAATGCTCAATATCTTTTCTCCATGTGAAGTTAATTCTGTTTCCATGTGCATCCTCAGTGAAGTATGAACGAAAGAACCGTGGGAAGACACAGCGGCCCACAAGGTCACTTTCTCCGAATGCAATGACTTCTGCACATTCATTCCCTCGAGAATAAAAGAAATTTGCTTATTTCCATGGCCATAAGAGTCAAATTCAATATCTATGAAGTCTAAATATTCATAGATTCAATAGCATTGGTGTCCAATAGATTTAATAGTTAAATTAGAGTTGATGTTTTTATCAATTAAATATAAAATTGGTGGAAAGGCAATGAAAATTAGAATGATTGCTGCTAAGATTCAGTAGCACATCACATTCGTCAGTTTTGGATACTCAGAATCTTGATACACATTGAACATAATATGTGCACAATATTGGACTCGCGCTATGAACTCTGATTCCTTCAGCTCATTGAATACCGTGCATCACATTTCCTTTTGTAAGAATTATTTTGCATACTATTTTATTTTTGGCCATCCTGTATATATGCTCTAATTTCCAGGTAATTCTGAACAAATTCTCTTTTATCAAACACAAAAACCAAGAAATACGCATTGAATAAGGAACTCTAAAAGGTGGAAAGCAGTAGCAAAAGCGTCCAAGATTACTTAAGTGGAATAATCCCAAAAACCATGTGGCAAATGATTGTAGAAAACCAGTGCGAAAACTGTTAAAGAGATGTTGAAATCCTAAAGACAACTCGAGTATATCTGAGCAGATCTACTGCTTCATTTTATATTGGGATTAGTCTTTCAATTTGCCTCTCCTACATTACTTTTCAGTGATAGAACGCTTTGCCAAAGAATATCCCCATTTAAATAAAACGCGTTGCTTGATGGCTCATTTTCTGAAAAAAAAAAAAAAAAAAAATGATGAAAGAGGTAGAAATAAACACTAGAAGAAAGAATTTAACTCTATTTGTAGCTTTCCTGTGAACTTAAACAGAAAAATACTTTTTTTTAAATGCAAAAGCAATGGGTTTAAAATATTGTTGAAGTTACAAGTATTGAAACATATTTCAGAAATTTTTATTACTTTTGTTTTCCAAATATAACCTTTTGATTCGCCCATTTTTCTTGGTGCATACCTTAGCTTTAATCAGTTTCCGTATGTACACACTGTGAATGAATGAAACCCAGAAGCAAATCACATGAACAAAAACAAACAAACAAAACAAAAACAAAACGCATTGGTAGTACATCCTAAAAGATTCGGGCATCTCTTTCTGGCGAACTCTTATGATTTCTTACTAACTAGCAGGCAGAATGCACGCTAGTGATTCCGCGCTGTGACAAATATGCACTAAGGTAAACTCAAGATCAGCAATGCTATTTTATATCAACTATGACTTTTTTTTTTCATTTCTTCAATTTCTTCAGATTCTTTCAATGAAGTTGAATTATTTTTAAACTTAACCTAAATTTATAGAAATAGTGGAAAATGTTAGTAGAACAAGCTACCACTTTCTTTAATGTTGTCGTCTTGTAGTATATGCCAATACATTTATCCAACTACCAAATATTTTAAAAAATAACTTTGAATTTTAAAAAAGCTACACACTCTCACGTACAGAGAGATAACAGAATTTTATTCAAATACATATTTAAGGATTGCGGAAGAAGGAGAAATTTTGAAATGAATGATAAAATGTGAAATAAAAACATATATGTTGTAACGAAGCCTTTTAAATTTCAAATTTCAAGTGTTTTAAAATTTTCGCATAACATCTATTTTTAATATTTTAATATATAAATACTGGCGCTTTAAATACATATTTATATTGTTTTCTTTCTTGCTGAATTGTTTCTTTTCTTTTTGAAAACAATGTTTGTTTAAATATTGGATCCTCTTATGCAATAAATTTCTTGTCAACAGTTAATACACATTTTCTTATATGTGTAAACTGATATAATACGTCTCAAAGCCCTGTGATTGAAATATTCAGCAGTTTTTAGACTTAAAATAATGATAAGGTAAATTTTAAAAACAATTAATTTTTTTACTATCTGGATATATAGGAAAGGCAATAAAACATAACCAGAATTTTCCCCTTATTACTACCTAAATGTATTTAAAAACAACACGTTTCTTTTGGCATTTATTATAACGGGCATTAACAAGTTCCTCCCCACTCGGATGATATGAATCGTACAGCAGAAAGTTGGTACTCCTACATTTCTGATATTCCTTCCTTCGAAACCGGTTTTTAGCCCGTAATCAGCTCACTGTTGCTAAGGGAGGGAATTGGTGCTTGCCTTAATGGTTAAATGAACACAATACTGTACGCGCGGTCAGTGCTGCCACCCTAATTTGCTTTCCTAATGAAATCTTGGCTACACACCGACTTGGGACGACTTTTCGATGAGCCTTTATTTTTATATGTTTCAAATAAATTATAGAAACTGGTAAAAACAGGCCCAGGTATGAAACTTATTTTCCCCTAATGTTATGTATATATGTGCAATTGGAAAAATGCTACTTCGTTGATGTGCATGCCTGAAATGTTAATTGTAAACGGCATTCGAAAACAACAAATAAAAATAAATAAAATTTGAAAAACTAATAAGAATGAAACGTGGAGCGTTGCTCTACATCTTTACAGAATGGAAATTTATTTGTGTGTATCACGGCAAGTTGGATTACCTTTCAATGCCTTTACAGCGAAAGAAAAGGGTAGAAGGAATGGTTGTTGGAATAGTCACAACGAAACAGAAAACGATAATCTGTTTCTGAAAATAGCTTTCATAATGATGATGCTTTGAATTCAATTTATGATCAAGCTGCAACATAAGAAATTATAACCTATCACAGAATAAAAAGTTAATGTGCGCAAGAATGCAAATGTCAGCATTACAATGTCTTTAAATCATTCTACCGCCAAGAACTGGAGATAGTTTTTTCTACTTTTTCAAAGCGTAAGTAGAAATAATAGATCTCTTACCTCAAATATCTTTGATAATTTCAATAGAAAATTATGTGAATGTTTTTGAGAAATTGCTCAGGTACATTGATTCTTATATTTTGAAAAAAAAAAAATTATAAAAGGAATATATATAATTGCTGTGGAAGTGAGCGAGTTTTAATGTCAACACACCGGCTAGGCATTGCAGTTTCACACTTGGGCGCCATACGACAGTGGTATAGTCCTTTTGAAATGCGCGCGCTTAGAATTGGCGGACTGTTTTATGCTGAATGATGTAGGTGAAGATGGGACTGAGATGATTTTGCATCAGTGGGGGAATGAATGGCTGGAGACACCGGAGGATCCGAAAAAACATGCCCAGATGCCGATTCGTCCGACACAAATCCCACTTATGACCACTGGGGCCTACAATTCCACCTTGCCACGTAAGCTATTACGTGATTATAATATAGTTTGTTGATCAGCTTATTTGTCCATATGTTATGTGTTTATGCTCCACTTTAGTCATTGCAAGATTGTAAAAAGGAATATTTAAATTTTTTACTAAATACACATTAAATGTTTAGGCTCAGATAAATTATTTTCTTCGTTGAAATATTTGTTTTTTGTGCAGAAGCTAGCAATAATTATACACCACATTCTAAAAATGTCAAAATATGAAGTATTAAAATTCTATTTGCACAAAAATTGGGATGCATGACGTGTCTTTTTCAATACTTAAATTAAAAAAATCAAACTATTTATTAAATTGTAATCTTCCGTTAAAATACCTTAAAGATTAGTTCTTTCAGAGTATTTGAAAAAAAAATAGTGTAATTTGAAGAACAATATCGATGAAATTTCCCTTCAATGATCATGAATATATTCAATTTTGATAAGTCGTTGTTCAAGCGTTTTGACAAACTTTTTCATTTAATGTTAATTACAATAAAATGTTATTTTTTAAAAAGTCCTATATATTCCAGATCAGCATATTAAAAGTAACGTATATGATTCCCTGACATTCTCTTCGAGTTACTAATTGATATACAGAAATAAAATACATTTAGTTATGGGCCACCTATTTCATCAATATTGGACATCTAAAGTGTTAACATGAGACCTTTTATTAGAACAAATATTAATATATCTTTATTACAACTTGAAAATACATTCTGAAAGATTACAAGACGTAAGGAACGGAAATTTGACAAACAATGGAGTTTTCTACGGAACAGACATAGACGTACAGTTTAATCACCTGGCCTTTTCAAATGCGGCGAACGCACCATCATTTGTAAGCTACGGTACCCTGAGTGTTGATAATGCAGTCGAAAATAATAATTATGTAATAAAATCACTAATGGGGCTTCCAAATGTTCTATCTTTCCAATGTAAAAATATGCTTATAAAGCGCAAGTTTTCTCAGGAATTATGCTAAGCTGAAAGTTACAAATTTTCCACATTGTTTATAAAAGCTTTGACTAAAATCTAGCCCAGGGATTTTTATTTATACTTGCATTAGAGAAATATTATTTTATATGTAATGAATTTTACTACACTTTTGTGTCATTTTCTACATATAAATTTGATAAAAATTACTTTGTCGAAAAATTTTCTTTTAAATTAAACACAAATTTTTGATAAACATAACGTGAAAACTTGAAGCTAGGGGGTACAGTAAATTCAGAGAATAATCTCTTAATATCTAATATCGAATAATATAATACTTTTTACTCTTCTTGCAGACCATTAAATATACTGGGTATTTCATAAGTGATAATATAACGAAAGGCTGAAAAATACACAACAGCAGAATAAAAATGATCCAGTAAACGTGGATCTACAAACGAACCGTTTGGGAGATAATTATATGCTTAATATTCCTCTTCAACAACGTCAGAGTACATGATTTATGCATATGGTGCACGGCATATTTTGTTACAACTGTGAGACAAACTCCAAGATACTATCAACGATCAGGGCGTGTGCCTCCCCCCCCCCGTTTTATTTACGGACGTTCTTTAACATCTCAGGTCATTAGCGTCCCATTCAATCCGGATGTGAAACGGCCGACAAATTTTGCTTAGGTGCCTCTTCTTTCAGGCTTGAGGTTCTTTTTCGTGCCGTAAATATACGACACTGGACCCACGGCTTTACTTCCTTCCGAAGGAATCCATACTTACGATTTTTACGCCCGAAAAAATCCATCGATCCTGGCCGGGTTTGAACCCGTGACCCTGGGTTTAGAAGGAAAGTATGGTTACCACTACACCACCAGGACCGACGCGTGCGCCTTGGCCTCCAAGTTCACCCAATGTAAATTCTTTGGGATTTGCTCCCGGGTTCATCTGACGTTGACATAGTAAGGAATTGGAGCAGAGAATTGTCGACGTTTGCCAACAATCAAGAAATGAACCAAATGTTTTCCAAAGAATTAGAATGCCATATTACTTAAGATGCGTGAACTGCAAGCACATTTTTCATTGTTTCATAACATGTAACATATTTTTTGTTAATATCAGTAGAACATTTTACACTTTGTATTTAATAAAATCTATTTCTAATTAGGTTTTAGTTTTGTTATTGTTACACTCACGGGATCTAATGTACAAAGGAGAAAAGTGCTCAAAAATAGTACGCATAACTAATTCAGGATACTTTCACAGTATAATTCTCACCCTATCATTTTCTACCATTACTTATGAAACATTTGTATAATTTCCTTTAGAACCGCAAGAAATACCAGTTTCTTTTGAAAGGTGACAATTGGACTTAGTACGAGGTTTCAAATATGATAAATGTCATCTGACATTTCTACAGTAAGAGTCCCATTTTATGTTATTTGCTTCTTCCCTTTTTCAGAAATGCGCCCATTTGGCGACTTGGGGACTTTTAACACAAATTATCTTGCGTTCAAATTTGTTCGAACTTGACAATGTCACTTAGTACTACTAACTGACATTCTTGTTAAAGACTGACTGAGTATGCCTCTATCGATAATGACAGCAAATGTCGTGAAAGTTGTCTTAAGTCTGCGTATTTAGCTATAAGGTAGTTTAATGTTTCCTTTTTGCACACATTAAGAAAACTTTCAATTTTTCTATTATTCTATTACCAAATTCTAAGATGATTCTTTTCTGTGAAGTTTTAAAAAGGAATCATATTTTCTTGCGGAATATGTTGCAACTCAAATTTGGTACTTCCTGTAATGGTTTTACTGGTTTTGAAGTTTGAGTTAAATTGTAGCTGACAAATTCAAGAATTGCACGTCTCAGCTCAACGGGTATTATATGCTCATTGGTAATTCTTTTTTTGATTACGCGAAATTGCCTTTGTAAATATTCACTTTTTTCACCACCTTTCAGAAAATTGCTTAAAGTTTTACCATTTTATTTACCTAGTTCTAGAGCCAAACTAGAGGTTTGCAACTCGCATTACTTTATTACTAACTGTACAGAAATCCAGAGTCGTCATAACATATTGCCATCGATCGATAACACACTGGGATCCTTCGCTAGTATAACTGGCATACCCACTACTGCTGCTAGTTCCCTTACTGCAAAGATGTCCTAAGTTAATAAACACAATCACTTTGAGGTATTCTTACCGATGTATTTTGCAGTAATTCCTGAGAAATAATACCTTCTACATATACAAACGTATTTTTTTCTTATATACATTTTAATACTAAATACCTAACAAAAGTCTGTAATAAACGCAATTTACCATTAACAGTAAAACACTAATAAATCATCCTTTTCAATATACTTCGAAAGCAGTTATACGCATGACAGTTGACTGTAAACACAAAACAAACGCTAAAGAAATGCATCTACGTAACAAATGACGTACGCAGACTGCCAAGTTAAGGAAATGTAGCAATACGCAGGTAATGCATCAAATAAAGACAAGTTAACTGGCATTTCTGTTTTTGTGGTTGCTGTGTGTCCCTATTTGAAAGCGGATATTGTTCTCGCAGGTGCAAACATTTTAGAATTTGATATAACTAGAGAGGAAAAATGTGAGTTGCTGAAAGTTTGCATAGTGAATGATATTGGCAGAGGGAGGGGAACTGACTGCGGGAAAGAGCTGATTGCCGGCAAGTTCAAGAGGTGAGAGGGAGGGGAGATGTCCTGGCGGCCGGACGCGCCTTGTTACCCCGTCCCCGACCCGATATCAAGCCTCAATTACCAACCCCAGTCCTAGGCACGGCGCGCTCGCCAACATACGGTCTCCAAGGTGTTTCGTCCCATCATTAGACACGCGTATTCACTTAAGGCAGCTCGTCGAATTTCGTGGTCGGTATATCCACCTGCAAAACCCGCCATAAATTGGGGCTGCCTCTAGGAGCTAGCTACTGTTGCTTTTTCCTTCATCTCAACTGGGACAAACGAAATTTTGCTGATATCGCTGTAGCTGGAGCAAAGCGAAAGGTTCCATGTTCCCTGGATTTGAGACAAAATTAAAGCTTTTCCAGTTCCCTTGCATGGGGTTAAACGAACACTTTCCTGGTTAGCCATGCCGCCTGGAGTAAAACAAAACATTTCGGGTTTCCTGTGTTAAAACGAAAACTTTCCCAACTCTCAATGACTGAGGAAACAAAACAACCAGAAGTCTCCTATCCTGGAATAGAACGAAAAAGTTAAGGTTTGTCCTTTTCAGGGTAAAATGAAACCATTTCCAGTAAGCTCTACCTGGGATATAGCGAAGACATACTTGGTGTAAACGACAACTTTGCGAGTTTCCGTGCCTGCGATAACGAACAATTTCAGAGTCACTCTTGTTTGGGTTAAAACAGAAAGTTACTCTGTATTTGCGTTATGGAAAAACTCCCAGGTTTCCCCGCATGTGAAGATAAGAAAAACTTCAAATTTCCTGTATGTGGAGTAAAACGAACACTTTCCGATTTTTTTCTTCCCTGGAGGGGGAAAAAAAAAGAAAATAAATCCTGGATTGCCACTGCTTGAAGTAAATGAAAATTTCGATTCTTCGTAACTTCTGCAAAGCTCTTCCTGTGCCTGAGGTAAAACCAAACCTTTAGAACCCATCTGGAGTAAGCTGAAAAAACTTAGCTCTCCACGTAGGGGTACAAACCGATAGCTTCTCAAGTTTCACATAACTAGAGTAATTAAAGGGTTCCAAGTTCCCGTACCTTGAGTAAAGGAAAATTTTCAAAGTAGTCCTTATCTGGGGTAAACGAAAACATTCCTATCCCAAGGCCACTCATAGAGGTTCTTGACCCTCGTAGCCACAATTGTTCCACTGATGCCAAAATAAGCCTGCTGCCAAGTCTGTTTGTTTTAGATGCAGAATTTGTCAATTTACAATTAAATGTGTAACAAAGTGTGATTTAGCTTCGTATAAAATATATTGCATGATATTTTATTAATTTTGAGTGATATATAAAAATATCAATTTATAAAATGCAAATAAGGGAAACAGATCTAATCAATGTTGTATGCGGTGTTACACCTTCATTGCTGGTAGAGTTTTGAACTTTCTGTTTGGAAGGGGGGGGGCACAGATTATTACTTTGACATTTGTGAAGTTGAGATGTGATTCTAATTTATGTTCTATTGACAACACGTATCAGCTTTACTCTCCTAAAATACATTACAAATGACTCTTTGGGAACCTTTGGGTGATACGGGCAACGTAAAGTTGAATATCAAAGCAATACAGCGTTCTGGAAACTTTATCTTATAGACACCATTGAAGAGAGAAACAAGAAGCTTTTTTTCCCAGGTTTTATAATAAAGTTGGGAAATATTATCTTGAAAATATAAGGGAACGGTTGCCTTGCATATTTTGTGGGATGTTGATAAAATATTGAAGATGTTTTGAGGTAGGTTACTAGCGAAATTATCCAAGAAACCTATCGATATTTTTGTTGTGTTCAATGTATGCATTAGCAGTTGTTAAATAACACCAGTAACGGAAACTAGATTACCTCAATAATGACAAGAGACTACAAAGGACACATTACTTGTGAACAATCATCGTACAATGTGGATAACATTCTTAAACTTTTCTAAATAATGTTGAAGTAATTAAAATATAAAATGTACATCCAATCAAACCGGTATGATTTGCTTTGTTATTGGAGTTCTAATGGAATCATAGGTAAATTTTTTAACCTTGAGGCTCCATGAAATCAGATAGTTCTGTTCTGTGCCTAAGGTAACGATCTAAGATTCCCTACTTGGGAAAATTCTCGAGTTTTCCATAACTAAAATAAAAAATAAGTTTTCTGGGTCACTTCTATATAATGTGCAACTAATTATTTTTGAGAGAACAGTTTGCACGTCTGAAATTGTAGCATCTGGGCAGTGCAATTGTAAGAATAAAACTGTTCTTACAATATACTAACTAATAATATTGTGACGTTATGACTCTTATTTCAGAATACTCTTTGAACCTGTATATATGCCATGACCTTGGAAAAATATTTCCAACCTTATTCAAAACAAACTTACACTTATTTGTCGCTAATTTAATTTATTTGTTATCTTTTCATTACACATTCTAAGAAGCGCTTTAATGGAAATTCTACAAGCTCGCGTACCCAACTTATGGCTTAGGTTCACTATACTGCCTCTCGAATGGTGCCTAGGACTAATTGACATCGATATGTATAAGCATACAAACGATTATATAAATCGATATTGCCATGGGGAATTATGCATTCTCCCTTGATTAGCTTCATGAAAAACGCCCATTTTATTACTTTTTGACCAGCTGCAAAATAATAATTAATTAGCATTATTTTATTTGTATTTAGTCGATGTCATAGCACGATGACAGTATCTTCTGAAAGTATTCTTGGTGTTAACTAAGCATGTAGCAACTTTGATTCCGTTACTGTAAATTTAGAATTTAATTGAAACATTACAGGCCTTTTCCTTCCACATGCCAATTGCAAATATCCTCAGTGCTTGCTTAGTGTTTTTAAAGCTCTAGTATTTAACTCGCTTACAAGAACTTCCTTTGATTATTCACATAAACAACTTAGTAGAGAACACAGTGTAAATCTCTATGCTATCTATACCATGATGAAACCTAAAGCTTATTCTGTGTCTTTGCAGCAACTCTGTCTGGCTCACAAGAGCTGGTGTGTGCCGAGCTTCTCAATGTACTTTAAGAACTCCTGTTACGTCTTGTTGCATTAAAGATGCCACAACTCCTGAAACACTGATTGAATTTATTTGAAAATGTTACTACCTGCGTTCTTAATATTTTTCTGATTTTTATTTATGTTTAAATGTCAAGTCATTAATTTTTTAAACATTATATACTATAATTTTAATTAAAAATTCTCAGAAAAAATGTGCAACAAGAAACTAGATTTTTTCCTTTCAATGCAGTTCACTATATTTACAACCAAAATAAGTTGGGTATGTCAATTAGTTGAGTGGATTTATTTTGTTCAATATTTAGAATAAAATTACTAATAAAATATCCCTATCCATGCATTTTATTATAGCTTTGTATTTGGGGCCAGATGCTAGTTCTTACAGCTTTCAGTTTCTACTTTATAAATGTATATAAAATTCGGACTCACTTCAGTATGTTCACCTGGACCGTTTCTCATCAGTTCAAGCTTCCTCGAGACACATCTGCAGTAAATAAGACATAGAAATCTTCTGTACAATAACCAGTTATAATCTCCGCAGTTTTAATGCTAGCAGACATACAGTTACATTAAGATGCTATTACACAAACAATACACAATTGCATGTCCCACAAACTCATCGTGAAAGTTACTGAAATTCTCATTTAGATTCTGCATGTAATCTTAGAGGAATTTTGTAAACATTAATTTCACCCGAATCTCTAATAATTGATTTGATGTCTCCCATAAGAGAGTTGGGAATCAATATCTTGTATTGATATACAGAGAGTTATTTTAGCCTACATTCAGGCCACGTGAGACAGGATCACACCCTTCGCTGGCTCCGTCTATAAACAAGTGCCGCTCGCATGTTTATTTACGCGCCAACTTTGATTTTTAAGCATACACACAAAATTAGTTTAATTTCATAATTAATATAAATGTGCTTTATAGGCACACATTTCTGACAACTCTGTTTTCGTATTCTTTCTATTTCTGCCCTGATATTTAGTTTAAGTTTCTATACAGTGATGGTATTGTTTCTCTACTCCAGTGGTAATCTTTTAATATAATATCGCACATAAAAGTTTCTTCCATAAAACACTGTAATTAATAACACTGGCGCACCAATAACCTGTAATAACACAAAGATATGAGCTATACGGATATACTTAAATAACGTAAGAAAAATAACGCTTGGTCTCGTTAACAGTAAACTGCGACTGGCTATGCACGTGCAACTATCAGAGCGAGAATTATCTGCTAAGTATTGTGACAGGCGAGTAGCATGACCTTGGCCTAGTGCGCGCTGTGCTCAGCTGCGGGCGTAGGCCAAAAATAACTCCCGGTACATTTCCAAGTAATTTATTAGTCTTTATTTGAGATACACTATGTGTCCCTGGGGGCAGCATTGATTTTGCCCTTTTTTATCTTTAAAATTTTTGTAGACAAATGTTATCCTCATTTGTTAAACATTACCAATATTATAACTGATGGACAGCACGCTGTAAGTGCATAAATGATGAGTTCTTCCTAGATTAGCCGACATGTTCCACTAAGGTTTTTGCCATCATTGAAATTATGCTTCTTATTTTTTTTTATTTTTCTTTTTCTTTTAATATTTTTACAATCTATTCCCCATTATTTTTGCAACATTATGATATTGCAATAAAATGTGTAATAAATAAAAAGAAGTTTCATATTTTCCAGCCGTGCAACAATTATAATCAGCCGCGGTGCAAAATATTATATCCATTAATTTCATTTCACTATAAAATTATGGTTTTGTACTTTTGCCAATATACAGAGGGTGCCAAAAAATGTATACACACTTCAAGCAAAGAAAAACCTGTGTTAACATAACAAAATTGAATTCACACAAACAGAAAATTATGAACGCTACTCTACTTAGACTTTTACAGCTACAACAGTTGCTCAAAATGCTCCCCATCGGTGTCGATGTACTTCTGAGTACGTTGAATTACTGGTTGAGGAACGTTTAGAAAGCGTCCTCAGCCATTGCAGCACATGCCGTTTCAATTTATTCCCGAAGTACTGTCAGTGTAGCTGATTTTCTACGGTATACAACATTCTTAATAGTTCCTCATAGGTAGAAGTCCAACGAAGTTAGATCCGGAGAACGCGGTGGAAACTCAATCGGACCTCTTCTTCCTATCCATTGCCTTGGAAGATTGTCATCAAGATACGCGTGTACATCTCGATGGTAATGTGGTGGTGCGCCATCCTGTTGAAAGTAAAATTCCTTATTTCCATAGCGTGTATGAATGGCGAGTAAGACGGATGTGCGTATCTTGTTCAGGTACACTGGGGTAGTTACTGTTCTTTCAAAATATAATGGTCCAATTAGACCCCTAGATGACAACCCACTGTGTCTGATGTCTCGAATGTGCGCAATTGTTACTCGCGTTGGCGGTTTTCTGTACACACGTCTCCATTGCTTTGAACTTCAACAACATTCTCGGTTTTGCAATACCACTTCAAAATTGCTTTTCGCTGCTCAAACGATAATTTTGACTCCATTTTGTTGTAGCAACGCTAACGTATTGTAATGCGAGTCACATCTGTTTACAGAACATCATACTACACATTACTGTTGTGTTTCGGTTCAACTTTGAAATATAATAAATAGATACCTACTGTGAAAGCGTGTATACAATTTTTGGCACCCCCTGTAGTTGACTGCGTCGTCCTCACTAGAAATTATTTCTTTTGAATTCATTGAACAAAGTTGAATAGATCTTTCATAAGTGCAGTACAAATCCATTTATAAAAAAGTATTTTTAACTCTGATAATCAGCATTCGGTCGGAATTCGCCAGATCTCCTCTAGGCTGGTAGAAGTCACATTTCAATTCTATATTTAGTTCACTTGCTCGGCAGTTTGGAAAGCACAGTCAGGAGTAACGAAGAGTTTAGCTGAATGTCTGATGTCTAAAGCAGTAAGCGACTTGTTCCGTCTTCAGGTGACGAAAGCAGAAAAGGAAATGGCTGACTTGATATAAAAATAGAGAGTCTGAGGGGTGATTTTTTTTTTAGTAATTTCAGACATTAGTAAATATTAATTCAATGTTGCATCATGGGTAGTTAAAAAACTAATCAGGGATAAATTGGCCCTAATTAGGACATATTGTTAGTTTGGAATTGTTTTTTCTACGATAGTGCCTAAAGTTGTCATTCCCCGTGAGTTTTTAAAACTCTTGTACCTAAAGAAATAATTTTTACCCTACGCACTGAAAAAGAATTGTCATTTTCAATGTATAAACGTCATTTTTTAATGATGTTTAACGCCCGTTTTAACTACTGAGGCACCACAGGTGGTGAGCACTGGTGATACATAAAATGAAATAATATATTGGGAAAGGAGTTTTTTTTTCAAGAAAGGAAACGTTCCATGCCTAAGTTTAGGGTACCTCCCCGGCATTTGTCATTTATGAAGACTGAGGAAAACCTGGGAAAAACCTCAGTCAAGGAGGAGAGTCCTGGTGGGATTCGAACCCCAGACTTCCCGCTCACGATTCCGAAACTTCATTCAATATGGAATTGATTATTTAGCTCCATCTGTCATGACATTTTACGCGAAATGTAACATTTCACATTCATATTATTCTCCAGTTACGAGTGTAGCACTTGTTGCTTGCATTGTTTCAAGAATTCATCAGGCAGACTGTGGTTTCATGCTTGCTTGCTTACTTCTTAATGGTTCTGAATTTTATAAACACCACTTCATAAATATATCATACACTAATTTATGTATTTCCCTAGATTTTTGTGGCATCACATCTGATAGAGCGAACTCCGCAGCTCAATAATTGTTTAATTTTCCATTTGAAATACTTGATAAATTATTTACAATGTTCTCAAAATGACAGCCACCGAATTTAGCATTAAATTTCCCTAACCGCTTTGTTGTCGGTTAGGATGGCCATAAAAACGCGATCATTAATAAAACAGGTAATGTATAACACATTTCTTAATGATTCCGAGTTTAAAAATCATAAACTAACGATGTTCTTGATAATGGCGGATTTAAAAGGTCATGAAACTGTGATCCTGTAGCCCCTTTATCTTAAATATTTACTTAATATAAAATTTGTACTGCTGTAGAAAAAATGTGATATTCGTATACATTCCGGGAGTTATTTTTTAGACTGTTGTTTTAAGGCGAATCTCGCTTCTTAACTTCGTCCAAAGAATGTTCTTTATGAAGTTGTATCGTCTATATGGCTATTACTTTCTTAAGTGGCCTGAACGAGGGAAATAAAAAAAAAAAAAAAAATAAAGATTTTCATTTACTTGAAAGAGAAACATGTGGAACTGAATACGGAGATTATTTATACACACAGAAACCCTGAGGTTATTAGGACACAAGATAATGTTCGCAGAGTTCGTGTATTGTACTAGAATACCTACTGCATGTGTTATTTCTTTTGAACTGAAACGATAGGAACATGTACACACTTCGACTACTTAGTGTGAATCCTTCCGGTATTGCAGCACAATACTAACAAGTATGATTATAAAAGCAAAGCATGTTAATTACATATTGGTCGCATAATGTAAAATTTCACTGCACAGAATTAAAATTACTAACATTTGAAATTAAAATATATGCTTAAATATCCAATTCAATTGCTACAGTTTTATCAACTTCGCAGAAGTCCGCCAAAAATAAATGAAAAATAAATATTTCAATAATATAGCACTAACATTCAATAATTATCATTCTGCAGTTCGGATACATAACATGGCCCGAACTCATGCTTAAACTAACGTTATTATATTAAATGTTGAACACTCCTCGACCTGAGCATCAACTGTTTGGAAACAGATATAGAGGCCAAACGAATAAGCTCAGGGTTACAGCACGATGAAAATATTCTTTTAAACGCTAGAGTATAATTATTTGTGCCTTTTTGTTTGGGAAAAATATTTTAAACGAGCTACTTCTACCAATTACTCGTGAATATAGAAGAAACGGTTCCATTTTCTAAGAATATTAGGCGACAACAGTAACAAACCTGCATAATCGGGATGAATATGCAGCTAACCTAACCAGATTACACATTTCCGAAAGTTCTCATATTGAAATCAACTCTTATGAATATTTTCAGTAACGTGAACAAAAATTTACATTGTCATTTAATTTAACACACCTTTAATTAAAATGGAGAGATGAATCTGGTGCTATTCGGACTATTCACAATGAAGAAGATGCTGAGACAGTGCCGGGATATTTCGCTCCGCTCGGCAACTGCAACATTTGACACACTTTCAAAGAGAGAGGTTGGGAAGAGCCTTGCATGATAGCCGTATAAAATTCACATTTCCTAGAAGCTGTTTCCTTGAGACAAGGTAGCACGAGTAAAGTTTTTAACACGATTCTCAGAATCGGCAATGACGACCATGAAGCTCTTAACCATCACGTTCACGACTGATGAACGGCCTCTGAAAATAAACAGAGCGTGCGCTGGTGAATCTTATGATATTGCACAAATATCACTGATGACAATTTGATGTAGAATGATAATTATGTATCGGGTTATCCAGTTATCTGACATTATATGCCGAAATGCCATCGGTCAACCAACCCTGCTACAGGAGCCGGATTTACTGCACTGCTACGTTGGTCTTGAACCTCACACCGCTCAGTTCGTGTGAACAGTGAATGAAACAATATGTGTTAAATCTTAAAGAATAGTTTGCTACGAATACTAAACGACAGATACAAGACCTAATTATTCTATACGACAATTAATGTTTATTTCTGATTCGTATGTTTGTACCACCAGTGTTGTCAGGGGATTATTTTAAGGGAAATTCTCAGATGAATGAGGTTCAAGTAAAATTAGTAGTATCTACAAACTTTACGCGAACTAAAGGACAACATTCTTCAAGATATCTCTTCAATTTCTCAAACAGAACTAAGAAGGGTAATGGTCAATTTCATAAGCAGACGCGAGTAATGTGTGAAAAATGAAAACTGGCAATTCCAGCACCTTCTTGCCTGACATGGGTGGGTACGTAATTCGGATGCATTAGAATTTATAAGACTAGTGTCTCTGCCACATACACTACTGATGCCCCTCCTGGCTGCCCCGACTCTAATTCAGCCCAGTTGGCCGTTATTGATGGTTCATCCTCCGATGCAGTCTTCACCGTCACGTCGGTCAACAGATAATTGGACGATTCGTCATCTATGCTTAAAAATTTATCTTTCAATGTTTGGAAGCACTAGATGAACAGTATGTACTCCCAGAAAAAGGGTCTAAAGGCACTTTGTAGATGGTTCGAATCGATTGCATAATCTGGTCTTTTGATTCGAAGACGTCAGTTTGTACTGCCAGCAGGCCTAACAGTTTCAGATTTCCTTTTGTGGATATATTTGAAGTTAAATTATACTCTTAAACTTAGCTAAAGCAGTGGTATTGATGCTTATGTTAATTTCTTCGAAAATGTGTAATGCTTCTAACAGGTCTAATATTTTATGTAATTTTTCATAAATAATAAAACTTTTTACTTTAAACAGAAACTCGGTGCACCCGAACCTTGACAGCTGTCACATTTACCGCTAGTATTATGTACAATACAACGCCTTATGAAATTGGTAGAAAATGGGTGAAATTTACAAAAGTTGCAATCATTTCATCTAAACTCATAACATTATAAATATTTCCAAATTTACTGAGTACGTTAACAGAAAAATAATGCAATTAGAAAACAATGTGTATTTATTTCAAAATTAAATTATTATTATTATTATTATTATTATTATTATTATTATTATTATTATTATTATTATTACAGACACACATGATATTTAAAAACTTGAAGGATACCATTTTATTTGTATTTATATCTTTCTGCATTACATATGTTCAAGAAAATGCTTAATATTATGTATATCTGTCATTCAAATTAAACAGATTACTTTATATGGATAAAATATTTTATTATTATAACTAGGACTCCATTGCTAGGTGCACTAGACAATCAAAAATATTTGCAATCTAGAGAGCGGTTCAGGAAAAATCGCCCCCATCACATCTTGTAAACAAAAGTGGGTATTGTACCTGTTGTGTATCAATTTACATGTCGACTTGCAATTGGTATGCCTTCTTAGCACCCGTGCTTGAACATGCGCAACCACAGCAGGTATGAAACGAACGGGGATCGTTATTTATATATATATATATTTTTAGTATTCGCAACTGATCGCGTTTACGACACTTCTTAAACAAATTTTGTATACTTTGCAGGAACACCAACACTAGAATTTTTTCCTGCAAAATTCTCTTGTTTTCATATTATCACTATTGTTGCAGGGAATACATCTAGCGCAGTACGACTGTGAACACTACACCAACTGCTTCCCTGTTCTGATAAAGCTGTTTAAATAGCCTGCACATGTGATAACAAAATTTCCTTTTCTTTTCCTTGCAGTATTCCTTCATTATCTGGCCCGCCTTGGCTTTTACTGTATGCACGGTCCAGGTTCGCTGTGACCGCACCAATGTTTCGTGGGCTATGGAGCATTAGACGTATTAGTTAGTCATTTTATGCCGTTTGCAAGTACAGGAGTTTGGCATTAGAAAGGAAGAAAATAAGTTGGTAAACGTCACGCTATTTCATCTCATGATGGATCTCTTGAACAGAAGTGAAATGAAGCTCTCTTAGAAACCAAAAAAAGTGGCAATCTCGTTATAAGGAAGTTGGTGAGAAATGTTACAGAATATTCGCCGTTGTATACATCTCTCGAAACTTTGTACTACCACACAGTACAACAACGCCGTCATCCTTGGCGATTTTGTAGACATCCAAGTACCAGCGAGGAGATGAACGCATTTTGCAAGCGTATAAAAAGCCTCTAATGTGTACATGAGTGGGCTACATAGAGGATGACTTATGCGCATTACTGTCAGCTGTTCATCCAAACACAATAAAACACGAAACATTTTAATGACAATTTCCACGCATACAAGCGTCAGAATGTTTAATTGGAAACTGGATTGTTTTTAAATTTCCGTATACTGAAATCTATATTCCGAGTACATGACTTGACTCAAATTAATGATTGTTACTTGCATTCGGATATTTCCCTCGGTTCAAGTTACTAATGTTAACAAATACGTTTAATGTATAAATATTCATATTTTATAATCGCGCATTCAATATAGTGGATACCCAAGCAGTTAGAACGAAGCGAGTATCTTTCGCCAGCAGTTAATAGAAACCACTAGCGTTATAGAAGAGAAGTTAATACGACTCTAGTAGTTCTGTATGTGCAAATATGAACCAGGAAATGCTGCTGTGCCCCTCTCCTACATAGCAAAAGTGTCATTCATTTAAAGAGCCTTCCTAGAACTTCATTACACAGGAACAAGTAAATAAATGTGACAGCAATGACTTCAACTCCCACTCCTTGTACAGTCAGTGGATGAAGCAATGCTCTTCCTGTTACGCAGGGGCCAATTAGATCAATGCTTTCAGAAGCCTCATGAGTCATGTATTTTTAAAGTTTTCTATTAATTATATAGTTATACAAAAGAATGAGACTGGCTTAGTGAAGTGTGTTGGATTCTTGACAATAAAAACTATGAACTCTGATAGACACTTTGCTATTGTTTAGCATTTTATTTCAAATATTATGAGTATTTTTCGTGTATTCAAACAGGATGGTGGCAAACAACCGCATTATTTATATATCTTATTCCTTTTGCTGCGGATAGTAAAGTATCATGTTACTTATTAAGTCATTCTTTGCAAGCTGCAAGTTGCAAATGCGACTTTGGACATGTACTGAGGTACATTATAATATATGTAATACTGGCATTTATAAGGGACGTGGTTCAAGCAGTAACTCTTGAGACTCATATTCGGAAGGTCCCGGGATCAGATCCCTTTATACCAGTCATCCTGACTTTGTGTATTTATGAGGTTTCCCCTCGTACCTTTTCCTTTCCAAGAATTTTCTGCTCCCTCATATTATTTCACAGTATCAGTTACAGGGTCGGAAGCATCAGGTGAGACAGGTTGGTGTCGCGTGGCGTGGCGGTGGCTTGCGCTCGGGAGATCAGTTCCTATCTGGCGCGTTATCTTTTAGGTGCGCCTCAAGACACTTCCAGTGATGATACCCTGGCGATAGTGAAATGGTTTTCGCACGCCTGGGACTCTCCATCTGTGAAAATTTTAGGGACTCTACGTCCGTGAACCGCCCCTTGGGTTACAGACTGCCCGATGTACCCCTTAACATATCCCTTCCTTCCGGAGAGGATCACTTTGGGACCGTAGGTGCAAATGACACCATCAGAGTGGCCGAGGTGCTGAATGCCTTTCTCGGTCTCAGATATCTCTATCCTTATTCCCACATCTCTGATGCTAGTTTGACGGACAACGTTTGTTTTATACTTAAATAATATTTAAAAGTCTTGCTCCAGTTTAAGTATATTACTTGCTCAGTTAATTGAGAAATGTCTAACAACACGGGATTTTTATAACATAAAAAATTAGAGAAGGAAGCGAAACATTTTATTATATAATGCCATTCATTTGTTTTCAAATTGATTTAAACAGCAGAGTAATCCATCAGCTGACACGCGCCACATAGACCCACTCAAAACCGGTTTGTCACAGCATTATCGGCAAAATTCAAAACAGGATAAATAAATCGTTCCATTAATTGTTATACTTTCATAGAAGACGTTGAAATGTTCTATCTGTTTCCATAATGTTGCCTGTACATTCTCGTATGTTGTCCTGCAGCTTATCTGATGCTCGCGGCTTTGGAAAAAAGTTTCAATATGTGATTTAAACTTTATTTAGATGACACAGCACCTGTATCGCAACAAACGATGATATTTTTCAACATATTTTAAAAGTAAGTACTTTTGGACAAGTTTTCAATTTATAAATTGCGAATTTATTCTAATTTTTTTAAAAATTTGTTTGTTTTGTCTGTTTGTTTTTCTGATAGTACTACGATTTATGTCGTATGTTTTTGATGTATCAGAATATATGCGTGATCAGTTTAGCCTGTAGTGCCGTGACAAACGGCCTTGAGAGGACCTGGAGCACGCCTCCGCGGCCGACTGCAGAGATTGCCATACCTTGGAAAGTGAGGTTTAAACTAATGGATGCCACGATTTAACATTTTACAAAAAATTGCCTTCCTCTGATTTCTGATTCCTAAATATAACTATCAGCTGTTTGGTAGTGTTTTAAACCTGAGGCGTCATAATCGGTGAACGATGACACATGCGATTAAATGCTAAACTGGGAAAAATTGTTTTTTAACGGAAGGAAACATTCCAGGCCTAAGTTTAGGGTACCTCTCCGGCATTTTCTATTTATGAGTACAGAGGAACACCTAAAGAGAACCTCAGTCAGGGAGGAACGGTCCGAACCCCAGATCTCCCACTCACGAGTCTGCGTGTTAATGATTTCGGCCACCCGTGGCCATAACTATCATTTTATAGAAGTAAATAGACTAAGGAGACATGTCTGAAAATGACACGTAGAAGGTCCAGGTTCGATGGCGGCCAAATGGACTAGGTTGCAGTATCCTGTTTTACTTAGTTGCAAAGGCAATGGCCAGGTTAGGTTCTTGCTGAACGCAAACCTGTCGGTCCTGGTGGTCTATTGGTAACTGTACTTGCCTCGTAGACCCAAGATCGCGGGTTCAAACCCGGTCAGGGTCGATGGGTTTTTTCGGGCGTAAAAATCCAAAATATGACTTCTTTCGGAAGGGAAGTAAAGCCGTGGGTCCCGTGTCGTACATTTACGGCATGTGAAAGAACCTCAAGCCTGAAAGAAGAGGCCTCTGAGCAAAATTTGACGGCCGTTTCACTTACCGAATTGAATGGGATGCTGGTGATCTGAGGTGTTAAAAAGCGTCCGTAAATAAACCCAATCAACAATGGACGCAAACCATAAGCACTTTGATGTTGAAGAAGAAACGAAAACAAAAGTGATACATGTAGTTAAGTATGGTACAACAGAAAGTTAAACAAGCTCGAGCAGTTCATTCATTTTTCTTTTGAACAGATTGTCTTAAATGAACCATCTATCTCGATTTTGTTACTTTTACAATGATAAATAAACTTTGTGAATTGGTGTAAGGTTGTGTTACGCTTTCTGGGTTGACCGGCAGGGGCGAAAGAAAGAAAGCGAATTTAGGAGTTAAGCAATAAAGCAGAGCAATATTATCAAACATCGAAATTAATGAAAATTTGTTTCATTAACTTTATACCGCTGAATGATGTTTAATGCCCATTTTTATTTCTGACGCATCGCAGGCGGTAGACACTGGTGATGTGTGAAATCAAATGATACATTGGAAAAAAAAAATTTTTAAAGGAAGGAAGCGTTCACATTTGTCATTTATGAAGATTGAAGAAAACCTGAAAAAAATCTTTCAATCAACCAGGACGGTTCTCGTGGAAATCGAACCGCACACCTCCCGCGCACGAGTCCACGCCTTAACGACCTATTTCACTGTGGCGGTCAGGTACTCTTCGTAATTGTGCTACATTTCATTTTAAAGTTCATACTTGACTTATCTGTTAATGTTTTCACTACTGAAAATACGCTAATGTTTTATTACTTTATATATTTTGTACACTTCAAAATCAAGTACAATTCTACGCTAATAGCTCGAATTGTTATCGAGGCATTTCACAATTCATATGGGTTCCAAAAATTTCCGACAGAAGTTCTGAGTGTTGAAGCTTTTTTTTTTTTTTTTTTTTTTTTTTGAATGATTTATTTATGGACGCTCTTTAACAGCTCAGGTCATCAGCGTCCCATTCAACTCAGGGCGTGAAACGGCTGACAAATTTTGCTCAGAGGCCTCTCTTTCAGGCTTGAGGTTCTTTTTCGTGCCGTAAATGTACGACACGAGACCCACGGCTTTACTTCCCTTCCGAAGGAAGCCATACTTAGGATTTTTACGCCCGAAAAAATCCATCGGTCCTGGCCGGGTTCGAACCCGCGATCTTGGGTGTAGGAGGCAAGTATGGTAACCACTACACCACCAGGACCGAGTGTTGAAGCTGATAAATATCGATGTCCCAGAGGAGCATATGAAGACGTATTTAAGGAAATACTGGTCAAGCTACTCGAGATATTGCTAAGAAAATGATGCTTGTACTTTTCAACCGTTTCTGACATTGGGAGTAGAGAATAAGTTTGTTAATTAAGTTCTCGCGTGAATTAAACGAATTTCGAAAGTTTCTAAAACATTAAGCATGTTCTTCACTACTATTGTGGAATAAAATGATACTGGATTATTTTGTGATCTGTATGGAATAGTTAATGTTCTGCAACAAAGCGATTGACACGATGCCTCGATTGCAATGCTGTAACCAGGTGCTTTGCAAGATCAAAATTGAGTCATAGAGCGTTATGTTGAACCGCAGCTTATTTTACCAATTACAAGTTTCTAAATTCTGGCGAAATAACCTCTTCAGAGAAGTACTGTCAAAAACTTGGCAAACAACACAGAAGAAACCACATATCAATAGTAAAGGTCCAATTCTGCCCAAGCTTATGCCTTGCCACAGGTTTCGCAAAGAACATTCTAGAAACTGTCTGAAATGAAATTTGATACATCACTTCATCCAGCATATTCCCGAGATTTCACCGATTGAAGTCATATTTTTGGATACTCCGACAGTTTTTTGAGGAACATCTTCAATAATCAAATAGTAGTAGAGATAGTATTTAAGGAAGTCCTGGTCTGCAAATACAAATCTACTGTTAATTGGAAAATATGCTGATGATAGCTACTTTAATTAAAAAAACTAATTTTAATTAAGCTGCAAATCATTGAAATTTATATCACAACATGGCCATTATTTTTAAATCTAAATTTCTTTTGTATGATATTCCGTACCCTATGTAGAAATTTGGTACGTGAGATTGGCCTGCAAACATTTTCTGTTGCAATTTTCTGTG
The DNA here is from genome assembly GCA_030762175.1 of Metallyticus violacea. Classification (NCBI taxonomy): domain Eukaryota; kingdom Metazoa; phylum Arthropoda; class Insecta; order Mantodea; family Metallyticidae; genus Metallyticus; species Metallyticus violacea. Next base: position 365,626,391 of record CM060846.1, on the reverse strand, counting down.
AAAAACTACTTTTTCTAATATTTTAAATGTACAGGATGAGATAATCTTATTCCCCGAAAATTGTAGCACAGCACAACAATTTTGTACAACTTAATGAGTCTTGATCGAGTCATCAAAAAGTTTTCCTAAAGTCGGGGTCAGCTTCATGTTGCAGGAAAAATCATTCACAGAACTACAACGGTCCGAACCATCTTCGTGCAGCTTTTGGGGGGAAAAAAGTCTTTATGGTGTCCATTTTAGAGCATGTAACATGAAATTGTAATTGTAATAAGCACTTTCCCATTCGAGAGACCTTTATCTCGAGGACTTGAGTTCGTTCACTGATGAGACAAGATTGCATTTTTCCCTTTACTAACAGTTTGTGGTTTACTGGTTCGTGATAGATCCTATTTTAACATAGTTTGTTTAAATTTCGCATTATTGGTGTATCGTCGGTTGAACATCACAGTATGCTATCGCCATAACTGTGTACTTACTGTGCTTGCACCAAAGATTCTTTTTGTTTGTTTCATTTGTGGACGCTCTTTAACATCTCAGGTCATCAGCGTCCCATTCAATTCAGGGCGTGAAACGGCCGACAAATTTTGCTCAAGCTTGAGGTTCTTTATCGTACCGTAAATGTACGATACGGGACCCACGGCTTTATTTCCCTAGGCAAGTATGGTTACCACTACACCACCAGGACAGGCTCTACCAAAGTTATAATACACAACCAATGAGGTAGAACACTATGGCTACAAACCCGACCATTTACACGCGGGGTCTATTACTATTACTCTGTGCATGGTAAGTTGTTTGTTCCAGGAATGGCAGATGTATATGTGACAAGTAAGAGTAAATACTAAAAACAGCTTTGGGGGGGAAACTGCAACTTTTTCTCACTTTATATGCGAATTAAGATGCAATATACTGTAAGTCATGTAAGCAAAGAATTAACTTGCAAAACAAGTAGTTAAACGGGCGAACTTTAAAAGAAGCTTGAGCACACCGAGGGCTAATGAACGGAAGAAGTAGAGAATATTGAATCATCTTTTGGGATCGCTACTTTCCAGACGGCCCGCTAAGCTGACATTCCAATAACACACTCATATCCGTTAGTTTGGTAGAATAAGCCAAAGTCGCCTGACAAACTTGGCTCTCTGCCAAAACGTGGGTGCCAATGAATTATGACAGCAATATGTTGAAATCCTGTAGATACCTCATATACTAAGTGGGAAAAGCTAATGCCTCGACAAACGCTTGCAATTCAGTCCAATTCCCGGTACAGTGCTGATCATGAACAAATTTGTGATCATAGGGAGGATATTTTTAACTACTTGCAAATTTACGCTATATTATTTTATATATTACTCTACCAAATTATTTCTACAATAATACTAAACTCGTTATTTTCACATTTCAGAGATACTACACATTTTCTTTATCAATCGTTTCAAGGCGCAGGTAAGGTTTTCATTATAAATGCATCTAAAAATATTTTTAAATATTTCCTGTTACTTATACCAACTTTGAAAATATATAAGTACTGGAAGTTATATCCAAACATTAACCACATTTGAGTTTAAGAATGTTACGGATTGTAATCTCACATATGAATAACTTTTAAGCGTTTATTTCTATTAATACGTTATCATCCATATGTTTGGGCTTCGTTTTGATCCGAAAAAGCAGTGCCAGTCCATCCAATCGTTCAAGACCCATAAGTTGCAGTACTATTACCGACGAGCAAAAGACAAAAATATATCATAATATTGGCAAATGAAAGAACAGAGCTAAATTAGCAGAATATTTTTGGAATTTAAAAACTGAGAATGTCCTAAAAGACTCACATGTTCAAACATTGTGCTGCTGCGAGATGGATGTAGCGTCTAAGGAACTTTGATCCACACGTTGCAACTCTGCTTCCGGAATGTTATTTTTGTTCGCATGCCGTTTATCTGTTAATCTAATGTTCGTGAATTTGTGAGGAGTTGCACGCCAATTGTCTGAGAGATGCTGCCGAAAATATTGTACATTTGCGTTCATTTATATAAATCATAGATTAAATTATATTTCTATAAGATTCTTATGAAAAGGTCATTAAAGGTGCTAACAAGTAACACTATAATACTGTAATCATTTCCAGTTGTTATTCAATGGCTATGTTTTAAATTTTTATACATTTATAATATTTTGGAACTAAGTATTTAAATATTACATTAACTCGTTTCAGTGATTATACAGAGCCTTCATTTGGATGCTTGGCCGGCTAAACGGGTGCTTGCCTGTCCTGTTTCTAACCGGTTCTGTCCCTCCTCCACCTTTCCGCCTCTCTGTGTGCTAAAGCGAAGTCTTTATGCTATACAGAGTTGGTTATTGTTAACCATGCGTTTCAGTGTTATAGTGTGCTAGTGCTGTTATAGTGCCTAAAAGCCCATATACTTTAGCACACAGAATACTCATGTATGATTCTTATGTGAAAACAAACTCTTGTAGAGAAGTGAGGCGGCGATTTATAGACAGATTCCGTGCTGTTCGTGTGCCTCACAGAGAAACTGTTATTAATCTCGTGAATAGATTTAGAGAAACGGGATCTGTGCTTGATAAGAAACCGAAAGTAAAACGTAGTGTTCTTACAGAGGAAAACTCGACGACATCGGAGAAAAGTTAGAATGAAGTCAAAAAAAAAAAAAAAAAAAAAAAACAAACAAACAAACAAACAAACAAAAAAAAAACAACAAAAAAAAGGCTCTTAGAATGTTTGCACACGAATCAGGGAATTTCGCAAACCTGAGCTTGGAATGCCACTAAACTTTTTAAATTAAAACCCTATAAGATAACTGTAGTTCAGGAATTGCAACCACGCGATAATGTGAGTACAGTTAATTTCTGCACTTGGGTTATGAATAATGCTAATGCTCGTTCCATTGACCCTTTTTTTAATTTTATTTTTTTTTTCCCGGCGAAGCATGGTTTTATTTACATGACCATGTAGCTACACTAAACAATAGATACTGGAGTGCAGAAAACCCCGAACCCCGAACTTATACATGAAATGCCACTGTATGACCACAAAATAGGTGTTTGGTGTGCTGCAGAAGTCTATGCACTTGAATTTAAAGTGTTGTAAATATCCGGCTCCGCCGGCAAACAGCGTGCTTTCTGGTGCTAAGCAAATGTCCGTTAAGCCGGGCAAGCGTCCAAACTAGAACTCTGTATCTTCCTTTACTTAGAAATATATATTTGCAATGCTTAACATTCTTACATTCTTTTTCCCGTGCCGGCACTGTTCCCTTGGAATATGAGAGTTTTCTATCCTGGAGAGCCAGCATTGTAGCCGTCTTCTGAAGCCGAATATTCCGTAGGGTGCAGCTACGTTGACCCAGTGTGGATTATGATGCGTCAGGGGGGTCCTTAAACCTTAAGGGACATAACCTAACTAGAGCATGGGCGCTAGGGGACCTTCTTAACCAAGGAAATATTCTCCATGACATTTCCGGGAATCGAACCCGGAGCCCCCAAGAGTAGTAGCAGTCAGGAATGCTGCTTACTATAATATTATTATGTAGGATTTAATGTTTGCTAATATGCTGGACAGCTGTATTACGAGATACAAATTAATTCATAGGATCGCTGACCGTGCGCATTAGAGGTGAGCGCAAGACAGTAGACAATCTACGCGCATGGATCGTAATGCATGGAACAATCTTCTAACTATAAGCAGTTAAAAATATCAATTATTTACCTGTTAGAAGTTGTTTCGCAGTGTACTCAGTAGCGAAAGCGCCGCATGCACAGGTGGTGCACTTCCAATGCAGGGTTAAGGTATCCTTTAATACTCGTTTAATTCTTTTAATGCGTAAGCAATGGGAAAAGAAGAAAAAAAAAAAAAACACTTACAATTTCTACTTGTAGAAGTAAACACTATTGTGTTTCGCCTCTGTTAATTCATATTTTAATTTCATATACCTTTGCTGATCCCATATTTCTATGAACATATCTAAAGCGATCCTATTGAAATGACTGCATAATATAAACTATAAAATATACAATACAAACTGAAAAAGACAGAATGAAGGGATCCTATATCTTTCCTCTTAATCTGAGAAAGATCTGTTATTTTGAGAATATTTATTTATTCTCAAAATAACATATATTTTATTCATTTATGAGAAAACTCTTTTATTTTATACAATATCCAACGTAGAAACTCGACTGTTTACCGTCAATTCCTTAGCTTTTGCAGTTGCCATAACTAGCTACAAAAAGTTGTTCACAGCTTCTCCAGGCATAAGATAGATATCAAGAGTATATTCATAATAAAAATTAGATATAACTTAATGTAAAGAGATTAGGTTATTTAATAGACAATTACTAACATATACAGCTGATAGGTTAATAAACTCCTAGAATATGGCGCTCTTCTTTTTTAGAAACTTTGCTCTATAAGATTTGTGTCGCTGAAGTCCCATTACGATGCGTTTCATTATAAATGAATTACATTTCAAGAAATCTTGCATTGGAAAATAGTGCCATCTTACTCGCTTGTTTCTCATTCAAGCACAAACAGTTGAAATTAGTTTAAAATATATAGAGGGCACAACAGTTGAAGATCGCTATTAAAAACACATGCTGCAATTGACTCAAAAATTAACAGACTTTGTTAGGCTAATAAACAGAGCAGGGTAAAACATATGACTGAAAAATAAATATTACCATACAGAGAAGAATAATATATTGCTATTACGAATAATAGCTCTATATTTCAATTAATTGCATAAACGATTAGCAAAAATAGTGACCAATTATTAATGTGTTCTTGAAACTCGCTTGAAACATCACAAATGGCATTAACATTTTTGTTCTGTTTATTACAAAGGATCACTACGAACAAGAAAAGGCATTGCTTCCCTTTAATTCAGTATATTTATATTGTTAATACTATTGTTAATAATATTAACTACTAAAGCAATTCGTTTTATTAAAAAATATGTAATTGTTAACTGTTTGCGAAGGATAACATAAGATCACGAGAACAACTGCACTATATCATTGACTCTCGGAATAACTAAACATGATGATTTATCTGTCAGTTGTACTTTAGCGGTAGCTGCATTTATACCGATAAAATATTTAACAATACAAAATGTTAAAAAATTAAAACGATACAACTATTAGATAATTAGTAAACTTGCAGCATATTTATATAATATATCACATTTACATTCATTTTCGGCCAATTTTTATTTAGAGCACTAACAAAATGATTTCTTGGTGCTCTTTTTAAGGATAAGTATAATTTAAAATTTGAGTACTCTCTGCTTGCAAAGTCTATCTACATTAGGAAGTAGCTAACTGGTTAACTTTGCTGTAGAAAACTGATGCAATTTTACGAACTAGAGTAATTGGGTATTATACATTTTTGGGACAGATTAGAACGTTCCCCAAAGCAATTATTTCCAGAAATTTGATCCCGATATAAGAAGTTAAAATATTGCGTAAGAATCCAGTCGCTCTTTGAGTTTGCTAGTGATTTTTAACTGTTAAGGAGCGGATGTTAGTTCTTTCTTTTCTGCCTAAACTCATAGATATTGCGTTTTCCATGTTAAACCAGCAGTCATTCCTTTCTTTGTAAATCTGATTAAATACTGTTCCTTTGAATATTGTCAACAGCCTGAGATGTATTAACGCTGCAGTTTGAGGAACTGCAGAAAAATGAAGTGAGTTTTGCGAACCGTACATTTGCACTCGTTTGCCGTCCTTGGAGGTTAAAGCGATCGATAATCTGGTCTTAACTTGGCAGTGGCTTTCAGAAGATAACGCTGCTGTCAGCTTGGATTATGTGGGAATAGGTTTGTTGATGACGGCGTACTTTACGATTACGGGCGCTTAAGACGGCCTAATGTGGTTAGAGTAACTGCTTGATATCTAGAGCAACATTCCAGTTCTAAAATTAGGTGTAGCGGATTTGTGTCTGACGGAGGCCGAGATTTCTCGCTGAGCTGAGGGAATGTCAAGCTGCATCCAGTTATCAAATCAATATTTCTATTTTTATGATCAGGATTTTTGGGGATCCTTACGCGTATTATTTTTATCCTGGTAGCCAGATGATAAATTATTAACGGATTACAAAACTTTAAATCTATCAAATGAAAAGCCTGTTCTACTGAGTACAGTTAATGTTTTAAGTCCGCTTTTTGGGGTTACAATTTGCGAAGTCAAGTTCTTTTTGCTTCAGAAATTAGATTGACCAAGTTGCTATCGTATGTTACAAACAAAATTTATCAATCATTTAGAGAAGTACATCTTCTCAAAGGCGCATGTTTGCTCAGGTGCATCTTCAGGCATTTTCTCTGAATTTCCCACTCCTAGGGCACTCTTTCATGCCTATCGGTTGAATGTTTGGCTATTTTGGGAAGAGGCGACCAAAAGATAAAAGTCTTAGCCTATTTCAAATGAGTTACATTAGTAGAGAAACCCCACAAAAAGTAAATTGAAGGTATGTCAAACTGCTCGCCATTTAGAAGTCTTTCTGAATATTCTGTAATTCGTGGTACAGGCAGGTTAATTGATATAATTCTCAACACACATCGGACAAGAACAATCAAAGTATTACGTTAATTTGGTGCTGGAACATACAACTCTGCAAGAGAGAGTCACGTTATAGGAGATAAAGTGGATAGATGAAAATGAAGTCTTGTCTTTTGACCGTAATAATTCATTACAGTCATTGCCGTAAAAATATGGACATTAAGGGTCACAAGTGAAATGACTTATTTTATTTATTTGTTTTATATCAAAAGTTGCTAAATAGTAATCCACGCACCTTCTACACGTGTGCTGCATTACTCATACAAGCAAAATATTTCGATACGCTATCTTACACCTCTAAAAGTAAGCCTTTCGTTTATACCGATATTTTGGTGTTTTAAAACTTTAATTAGCTCTCCATAAAATGTAGTAAAAGTTACGTAGTAGAATTTTATTCTTGGGACCTCAATTAATTGCAGTACTTGTTAAATTATGAGGCACCAGAAGTGAAAAATTAAAGTGTACCTTTCCTGCAAAGGGTTAAACTCTAATCCGAACAGTACGAGATCCTGTCATTTTACTTGACGTGGTAGTGATGATTAAGGAATATTTGGTTAGTTAGTCTCTAATGCCCACCAACTGGTTCGTTTCCCTTGCTAATGTCTGGCAGCCCGACGGCCATTTCTCAATTGAGGCTACCCCATGGGTAGTTAAAAAGCTGCAGTTGTGCGACACACTTGCAGTCTGCATCACTTGAGGGAGAAATCAAAAAGTTTCAAGTGTTATAATCCCTTGTGTTATTAAAAATATTAAACCTTATATTACAATTAACCATTTCTTGTCTGAAGGAAAGGATATAAATTTTTACAGTATTTATATACAAAATGATGAGAACAACAGCCCAGTAGGACATTATGAAACGTAGAGTTATTTCAGGAGTTCTTTTTGATGTAAATTACTCTAAGAAACCACAAAACTTCGACTCAAGTCAGAGTTGCCTTTTCCATGTATACGCAATATAGTTTTGTCTTACACTCAAAAGAGAGACGATTTAGGTGACATGAACTAAAATTTGTTTTTGCATAATTATCGTCAACACTGTACAGTCTCGTGGCTTGTTCCATCTTCAAAGAAGCAAATTCTACCATATCAACTTTTATTTGCCGATATTTTGATCTTTAGTTCGTAATTTTGCATTATTTTTATTATATTCTTCACACATTCTGGTTTTTTAGTCTTTTCATTGTCCAGTTAAACTGTCAGTTTACAAGTTTTCTTTAACATCTTCATCGACTGTGGAACCCAAGTCGATGATTTTGACTACGATGATAGTGTGATAGAATTGTCCGAGCTTTGCTTTGTGTAGCTGGATGATCGCGGCAGTTGATAGCCTAGCGTGCCACAGAAGCTTAAGGCCGGCAAATCACGGAACTATCGACAAATAGTACACTCTTATAGATGAAAGAACGCGAAATAAATCAAACGAACGGATTGGACTAAATTTGTAAACTTGTATAAACGTTTAACAGTTGCAATCATTTAATTTCTCAGAGAAGACGTTTAAAATAGTCACCAGTTTGTACAAGATAGGTATTGTTGAGTTTAAATATATTTTATTTTGCAATTCTACTTCCGATATATTGACTATTTTTTCTTGTACATTGTTTTAAAGTTAAGCTCGATTTATACTCTATCTCTCTTTTAAACTGCCTCACAAATAATAACCGCAGGTCCCAATCTATCACCAATTATTCTCACTAAAGTCATCAGAATCCTTTTTGAAAAGTTAAGGTATTTTAGGTAGATTCATAGGATTTAAATGGCAAAAACTTTTCTAATTAACCTGCACCTTTATCCGTTAATGCTACGATTTATCTAGCATGTTCTTGGTTTATAAGATTGTATATCTATATTTGTTTTGTCTCTCTGCTGCCGACTGCCGTAATGCCAATGCTGCATGCACTGAAGCCCAAACAAATTAATGGTATGATATTAGCTTAATACTTTACGAAAAGGGCACCAAATACTGGTACCCATATAGGACATATGTTTAACTCTAGAAACAAGGAGGATAATTTTAGGTTATTACATAAATTACATACATTAACAACTTTAATGTAATTTGTCATAGATTCTCTTTTGAGCCAAGTGCTGACTGGTTGCCTCAGAACGATAGCTGCAATCAGCGCGGCTAGGCAACGCACAGCACTAAAAGATTCAGTTTATAATAACAATTAATTCTGTCAACAACGGTGTATTAAGTTAGATATCTCAAATCCTCAGCAAATATAGTAGCTATAATTAAAACTTTGAGGCCTTCTTTAACTATATCAACATGAAAAGAAACATTTTACAGTAGTTAAACCAAATGTATAATTCTAATATTGTTTTCTTATTAATGTTTTTTCCCCGATATTAGTCATTTGTTTTTGATATTCAACATGCGAGTAATTTTCATCCATTACTCTCCTTAGTAAGAAAACTTTTATGCAGGTTAATGTAAAACCGGAAAATAACTACAAAATAAAACAGCCTTAGAATATGTTTTAAACATTCTAATAACTTTGGGGATTTCGGAGAATCATTTATAAATTCTCAATAATTTCTTTTCCCATATATTGAAATTTTGACTACAAAATTTTCTGTTACCAAAATATGAAATATTTTTATTTGAATCACAAAACTAATTTAAAAATACTAAAATTGTACGTTAAGACATAGAAAAACATTTTCTACAATTATAAAATATTAAAGTCGGTCAATAAACTACTATAAATACTTCATCCCTAAATGAATGATATTCTCAAAGATTTGCTAATAAAAATTATATAAATACGGTTTTAAATGTGTGGGAAATAAAAATTACTTTATCAATTCTTTCTGCGAAATGTTTCTTAGAGCTCAATACATTAATTTTTTTTACATACTAAGCAAAATACAAGAGAGATTAAATAAAGGTCTATAAGTTTCTGCTCTGGTTAACTTTTTATAGGCTGATACAAATTTATCAAAGAACAACACAAATAATGAATTACAATTTTATATAAATTCCAGAACTTTCTCCCTTCTGCCTTCCTTAATCTTGTGATCAGAATTTCCGTCTTGGGCTACCAGAAGGCATTGGTCATCTTCATATTAATATTAAAGAGGGGAGCTGCCCCTTAGGCTTGCCAGAAATGACCCTTCTCTCTCGTTCATCTCGTATAACTCGTAGACAAATTAAATGAGTTTTGGTATTTGGGTACTCCATTATTTCTGTCTTCAATACTCACTCCTTCACTAAGCTAGACAAATTTTCATAAACTTTACTGCCGATTATCACCAAGTTCATCAACATTTGTACCGCCACGGGTGGACGAGGTCGTTAAGGCGCGGAATCGTGAGCGGGAGGTCTCGAGTTCGATTCCCACTAGGACGGTCCTTCCTGACTAAGGGTTTTCCCGTCCTCATAAATGGCAAATGCCGGGGAGGTATCCTGAGCTTAGGCCTGAAACGTTTCCTTCCTTTAAAAAAATCCTTTCCAAATGGATCATTTCATTTGATATTATCAGTGTCCACGGCCTGCGATGACTCAGTAGTTAAAATGTGTGTTAAACACTATTAAAAAATCATTTGTGTCGGTTATGGTGGTAGCCATACGCTTCGTAAACCCAAGATCGCGGGTTCAACCCCTTCCAGGGTGGGTGAATTTTTGGGCGTAAAATCCTAAGTATGGTTTCCTTCATAAGGGAAGTAAAGCCGTTGGTCCCGTATCGCAGATTTACCATACATAAAAGAACCTCAGGTCTGAAAGAAGAGGCTTCTGAGCAAAATTTATCGGTCGTTTGATGCCTTGAAATGAATGGGACGCTGATGACCTGAGACGTTAAAGAGCGTCCTAAATAAATCAAATAAAAGTAAAAATTAACTTTTGTGTTAATGCTTATTGAGTACCTAACAGAGAGAAGTAGGAATGATGAATTGTGTTTAACTTCGGTTTTTACTACAGAGGCACCACAGGCTATGTACACTGATGATACATGAGATGAAATGATATATTGGGAAAGGATTTATTTTTTTTTTAAGGAAGGAGTCGTTCCAGGCCTTAGTTTAGAGTACCTCCCCGGCATTTGCCAGTTATGAGGACTGAGGAAAACCTGCATTAAACCTCAGTCAGGGATTCGAACCCCAGACCTCTCGCTCACAAATCCGCGCCTTAATGACCTCGGCCACCCGTGGCGGTAAGAGAAGAGAAGTAGGGAAGTCATATAATGATTTCAGACAAAAAAAATATACATCATTTTGTAATAAAAATGAGAGAGAGGGAATCGCCTGGTTCCAATTAGACATTTGGAAATTAAGAGATGAGATGAGATGAGAAATATTTTACAGTATTCGTGTCCAAATAATGGGGAAAGAGAAAAGTGAAGTTCTATACCGTTGGATTGTTAGGGATGAATGCAGAACAAAGTTGATAAGTGACAAACATTTGTGTATTTTTTGTCTGGAATCAATTTAATTATTTATAAAAGGTAAACGACATTTTCTTTCAAATTGGGGAAAATGACATCTGCCTAATCGTGTCTTCCAATCTTACTCTCATTTCCTTCTAATATCTCTTAGGATTAATATTTGTAATCTTGTGCTGCTGGTTCAGACATAAGAACTGCATATTATTATTATTATTATTATTATTATTATTATTATTATTATTATTATTATTATTATTATTATTATTATTATTATTATTATTATTATTATTACTGTTGTTGTCACTATATTTGTCTATGGAAGATATACGGGATTTTATACCGCCACGGGTGGCTGAGGTCGTTAAGGCGCGGACTCGTGAGCGGGAGGTCTGGGGTTCAAATCCCGTTAGGACCATCCTCCCTGACTGACGTTATTTCCAGGTTTTCCTCAGTGCTCATAATGGCAAATGCACAGGAGGTACCCTAAATTTAGGCCTGGAATGTTTCCTTCTTTAAAAAAAAATCCTTTCGCAATTTATCATTTCATTTCGTGTATTATCAGTGTTCACCGCCTGTGGTGTCTCAGTAGTAAAAACGGGTGTTAAACAATATTAAAAAAACACACACAATTCATTCATTTATCAGCTCATCTCATGAATGTTCAAATATAGGGTTAAGCAACAATCCATATATCTTTCTTTCCAGTCTGTGATGAATATCCAGCTATCAAAAATATAGAGCAATTTTTATACCAATTGTCCGGTTTAATTTTTATTATATATGAGCATAATACTTATTCAGTTATATTTTCCTTTACAAGTACTTTTAAATTTTACATTTGGTATATATATATATTGCAAAATGTTAAAGTTACTTTTAGTGGTATACTTAAATTTTGATTTAAGCACTGAATGCATAAAAAAAAAAAATACCGTATTTAGAGACTAAGAGTTTAAACTTGTAATGTGCCAAAGTAACCTGAAAACTTAACACATTAAATCGAAGATATATGAAATATATCTATATATATTTATATATATGCTAAATTAAGAAAAAATTACATTATTTTTGTTATTCACAATTTTGAACTCTTAAATATAAGTATAAATGTGGTAGACGACTATAAATTTAGGAAAAACTAAGTAAATTGTTTTCAATAAAGCGTTAATTCTTCACATACTTGTTCCCAAGTATGCGAAAATACTCCATATATGATTTTGAAGACGAAACTTGGGCATTATATAGCATTTGTTTATAGTTATTATTTTTAGAATACTCCGATTATCTGTGTATTTGTGTATCTCGAAACATTTCTGTTATCGAGCCGAACGGAGGATGTGCTTGCAAAAGTTGTCATGCTCATATCATGACTATTTTGGGGATATTTGGCATAAAGCAGTGTTTCTAATAAGATATAACATTATTAAAGAATGTCCACGTCATAATCTTAGCGCTTTTAACTGACACTAACACTCGCTCGCAACGTAATCGAACCTAACCTAACTACATATTCGTAGACCTAAAATGTTCTTGATATGGGCTGCAGATTTCATTATTTCGAAGCAAAGATCTTATATACAAATTTACATAACTAATGACATCCCAAACGCCTGAAGTGGCTTTACTGTTTCTTGTGTTCGGCGCGTTAACGGAAAGTGCGTAAATCCCAAATAATTTTAAAGTCCTTTCGGATGTGCTTACAGAAAAATTATTTATTCATAGTGTGCGCACCGAAATAGGAAATATTTTAAATAATGTTAATAGCGAAAAAATTGTTGCAGCATATATAATACTTATAGAAAGATTCGTGAACCGTATGGCAGTAGACTACCAACAAAGTTTTGTTGACGTTGTAAGTAAATGACATTCTAGGGAAAGAGAATTGGTAACATATCGGTAGATTGGGTATTTCCAGTTGCTATTTATTGTTGTCATTAAATGCTATTAAAGTTTGATGACTAAAGCAGACATACGACAAATTACATATCTGATCCCCTTTAACACTATTTCCTTGTGCAACGATTCACCACTCTCCTTTTCCACTTTGTCAAAGCTCCCTGAAGTTCTGTTCTCAAAGCGTGTCAAGCACCTCCCACGATTCCCGCTGGATATCGTTTACGGAGTAAAAACTACTACCTTTCAGCTTCTGCTTCGTCTTCTGGAAGAGAAAGAAGTCGTAGGGGGCCAAGTCTGGTGAGTACGGCGGGCGAGGAAGAATGATCATGCTGTGGGGGTGGAGAAACTCATTCGAGCGGGTGCATAGTTGTGATGGAGCATTCATTTCCTCTCACGCTACATTTCAGCACTTCTGCATTGGGTATACTCCTTCAAACTCCTCAAAACTGTTACCAACGTTCTGAGCGGTTCTTCTACGATCATCATGCATAAAGACATGTACTTTTTTTTTCCACATTTTGGGAGTTTGCACTCGCCGGTTCCCCTGTACTCTCATTGTCTTCCAACTCAAAGCACCTCGCACGACTCATTGCTTATTGGTATAAGCCTACTGAATATTTCGATGTTCCCATTCCAAATTTGCAGAGTTTGACAAAAAAATCTTTTGCTCTAGTTTGCAATCGATAATGAAATCGCAAAGTTTCCCGTGCACATGATAGCAAAAATGTGTACAACGGCGCCACTTGATATAATGTCTAATGAAGGTAACAACTGGCGATCGCTGCTCGCGCATCACCGTTCTGCGCTCTGCTTTTGAGCAATAGACTTAGCCTTTTGATAGCATCTGATAATTCTGCAGTTTACGCCAATAACATGTAAGTATGCTGCAGTCTTTCTCTATAAGTGAGAAATGGAATGGGATATTAGTATTGTATAGATAATATGCATACTTCGTTTTCAAAAATTACCTACTACTTAGTATCCGCAATCAACGATCACGGAAATGCTTCATTGGAATTTTCGCTTTTCTATTACAGCAGAACTTTGAGAGAAAAAAAGAGACCATTTTGTTCATTGTATAACACAAGTGTCACAGCATTTAGCATGTTTCAATGATATTGTGTCAAGTCTTGCACCTGAGTGACGCAATTTCAAAACAGTACAGCATCATTTCCGTAAAACTATACAACATCTTTGTGGACAACACTCTGCTTCTAGCGAAGCAGTTGACATGCCTTTGAGGAATAGGTTGCGGAAATAAGAAAGCAAACGTTTGTGGGATGGCTTCATGAAACTTGACAGTTTCTGGTGTCTATGTAGTAATGAGCACAGGAAATTAAAGGGTACATTTTAAGGATTATCTCTACATATAATTTATTAAAATATTCCCATCCAATCACGAATAATGCTCTTGGCGACTTTACTTTCCATTTAGCCACATTACTACAATGAATTACAGCTGAATTAGATACCACTTACAATTAAAACTATAGTTCGTTGTACTGCTTTCAACACTAACGAAAAACCTCTGCCTTGACTGATAGATGTTTATATACATAATTAGAAATTACTATATCGATGTAAAATAAAACTTAAGTTAAGACAGTGATATTCTGAAGCTAGAACATCAATACTCGTATTGAGCAGGCTCTGAGTACGCGCACAAGTGAATTTGCAACAGTTTACAACTTTGGTTCTTCCAATTTCATTACAAGCAACACAATTAATAATGCTAAAAGAATAAATAGCAATAAGTTTAAAAACTGTCTGCCTCTGCTAGTCTTTACCAAGTTAGTAGCCCTGCTTTTGTTTCTTTTGTTTTAATTAAAGCGTATCTCGCTTCGTCTCTAATGTAAACAATTGAAAGTCCACTTTCAGGAACTGAGGCACAAAATGTTTAGTTGTTGGATCCAGTTTCGATTTCCTTTCGGGATAAGTTGCCTAGGCGAATCGCATTTTTCCCTAATTAACGATCATATCAATACATCGTCCTAGTCAATGGTCTTTCCTTAGTCAACTGGTTAAGTCGAACAAAGGGCGATCGGTTATGTTTGTTTATAGCTAGTGTGCATTCATTCCGCAGCTTAAGGGTCATTTAAATAAACATTCAACAACTTATATACTGAATGAATCGTCTAAAATTTGCACGGAAAATATTGTAAAAGTGTTATTGATATTCTACTTTCACAGAACTGAAGCTTAGAGAGGGGCTCATAATTGCAGCCCATTCCCAGATGTTAACAATTATTAGAATATATATTTCTTGAAATAGCTACATTTTTCAAATGGAACAATGGCCTTTGACATAAAGAAAATAAAACTAGAGGAAAGTAGAATGCGAATGGTGTTTTTGCACGATTTTAGTGCAAGTAATTTACGAAATATCGTAATTTGAACATTTGAACATTTGAACATTTTATATATATATATATATATATATATATATATATATATATATATTTAATGATGTTTCTTGTCACGAGTGCGCAGAAAAATATTCCAATAAACGTGCTACGCTTGTCTTCACCGATTGTTTCAAAATCTTTGGATTGGACGAAGGGGAGCTGTATGTTGGCCTGCCTGTTCACCAGATTTGACTTCTTTAGACATTTCTCTATGGGCTAAAAGACGCTGTCTAAAAGGACATACCGACTACACCAGAAGATATAAAACAGCTGCCTGTTCTGAAACTTCAGCTGAAATGTTACATGACAGACTAGATTCCTTTATTTTAGCTGGTGGTCATCATTATGAACACATCTGTGAAGACCAGTTTTCGTATTTCTTAAGAGAGTACTGACATGATACAGTAAAAACACATAAGAACAAAATGTAACACGTGTTTTCTTGGAAATTCAGTGAAAAAAGTACTGTCACACACCAAATAAGAAAAGTAAACACATGGACATGTAGCTTAGTAACTAAGCAGTTAAATAGAGCATACAACTGTATATATTTAAAATGTTCATATTACAAAAGCTCGTAGACTACTTGCATGAGAATCATGCATAAAATATCATTGATATTTTAATTTCCTCTAGTTTTATTTTCTTGATGGCAATAGGCCTGTTCATTTGAAAATTGTAGCTTTTTTTCAAGAAATACACATTATAATAATTATTAAATCTGTGCATGGGCTGCAATTATGAGCCCTTATCTTAACTTCACTTCTGTAAAAGCAGCATATCAATAGCACCTCCCATTTCAGAAATATTTGCGGTGCAAGATTTAGGTGATGCACCCTGTATAAAGATGTCGCTGCCTTTATTACCTTTTTCATCAAATGCAACAATTTCACTACAAAGCCAAAGTTCTAAAAATATGAAATATTAATTGGTGCATTCCCTGTTTGAAATTTTGGTTTATCTACAAAGTTACTGAACACGAGAAGCCCGGGGAGAAATGGTATTTCGAATTCGACTCCTTTTCGGGTAGAAAAGCTCCCAAAATAGTTTCCCTAGTTCAAAAGGAAAACGTGAACTGCTGCAATTTTTGTCAAATTTATGAAAAAGTATTATTACAACGAATAGAGGAGATTTCTGTCATAAGGTGGTGCAATTTCTAATAAGACATAATAATCGCAGTGTTCAGCATTAACGCTCTCTCGTTTCCTGGGTATAATCTAATCACTTTGGACGTCTTTGCTAGGATTTCAGAGAATCCTATAGTTAATACACACGAGGACTTTAACACAACACAAACAGCTGCTTTAAAACAATTGCTCATGGTTACTACATGTTAGAGAGCCGAAAGTGAGAATCTTAAACCTCCTTTAGAACAATTCTTTTCAGAACGCAAAATGCTATACTTCTGCTATAGTTTAACTGTCAATATAAAGTAAACGCAAGTCAATAAGAAGGCGAAACTTCTTGAGGTATGCAAGTGATTAGATCATACCAACTGCTTGCAACTTCTCCGTAGTACTACGTCACTGACATACCATGGCGCGCTAACAAGAAGTACCAACATAAGACAATTCTTGAAGTTGGTTGCCATATACTGTAATGCAGGAATGTGATGTGTTTGGTTCCTCCATCAGAATATTTGGAAATGTATGAATATATTTTCAGTTGACTACATATTTATTGTAGTAATTTCTTTAAACAGTAGATCCATTAATTAATATTAATCATTTATATAAATAATTCATTGTACTATTATAAATATTAATGCTAAGCCATTATAGGTAATATATTTGACAAGTTTGGAGTTTTCACGTTAGTGTTCGTTTAAAAATCAAATGACCTCCTGTGTATTCAGCATAGGATTATGGGATGTAAGCCCTTCTCTCAATCTTTAACTTCTAAGAACACAACCAAGCTATATATTATATTTGTTTACTTCTAGGGCCTATTGGAACGGACTCGACTCCAGACATGTTCAATATTATATTTAATTTTGAATGCGCTCTTTAGGTAATGGGTGTTTGTTTTGGAGAGGGGGCTCAACGAGTCTGCGTAAACATCTATCGCAATGCGTAAGCACCGAGGATAATGAAATAAGTGCATTTACGTGTAGAACCCAAATATTCGGCAAATCATTTGTTTGCATCTTTCAGGCAGAATACTTCATATTATTACTGTTATGTATTTAATAGTAAGGTAGGAAAGGGTATCTCCATATCTCCGATCTTTTCCTCTTACGCCAAGTCGTGAATGACAAGTCAAGTGTGTACAGCAACTACAAGTGGTGAATTGTTAATATGATTCTACGCAAGCTATTGTATTGCCGTTCTTTGTCATAAACAAGAGCGAAGTGGCTTGCAAGCTTGTCGCCGGAAATGGCCAATAAAAGTTGTTTACCTATAGTAACTGGCTTTAAGGAATTTGTTAACAACGGTTACAAAATTAGTTGAGCAATGTTTATCGAGACAGTATAGACAAGAAAAACAAAGTACACAAAATACTTATTAGTAATAATAATTTAACGACATTGCGTGTTTTAGATAGAGAAAATGTTTCTTCAGCACTGTTACACGTTTATTAATGTATCTATAGAACTTACATAAGACATATTACACATAAAAGTTTTATATTACTTAGACGATTAATCAATAATCAAAAGAGAAACTTTTCTGTTATGGTGCCTAACGGTAGATGTACTTACATAAGTCTGCTAGTATAGCGGATGAATGGCATGAAGTGATGGGGTTTCTGATAATTTAATATTATTAATGAAATTCAAAACCAATAACTTATTCTTAATTGCAAATAATTTCAATTAATATCTGAGAACTATAATGTAACACAAGCTATTGCTTTCAAACAAATTACACATGCCTTTCCACAATATCGCCAAAGCTTTTGAGAATCATATCATATCGTTTAGTACAATTCCACAAAACGCCATACTTTTGCAAAAGCTCAGCTGGCAATTAGGAGAGAGCCTAAGTGAGCAAGAAAGCAAAATAATATTATATATATAAATTATAGAACTAACTACATCATGACATTACTGTTATGGAAAAATGTAGAAGCAATGTATTAAAAAAATTATTTTCTATATTCAGAACTAGAGCAAACGAGAACTTTCGTGCATAGTGCGTAGTATAGGCTAATAGGGCCGATCTTTAGAAGAAATGAAATGATGCCAGAAATGTGCGAACGCAGCAGGACATTTTCAAAGACTTATTTCTAAACACAAATGCCCCATTCATAATTCCATAGTCATCCATTTTGCAAAGATAGTCCGCCATTAATTTAACATGCCGAGTGAGATTAAAGCGTTAAGTTTCACTACGGCGTCTAATACTCTGTGCATCGCAAGTTCGGATTTATAAATACAAAAAACGTTAGTCCACCGAAGATCGATACATTGTCTATGAATGTGGCATTTTAAGTGTGATAATAACAAATGTATCAAATCTTCTCGCACATGTAATTCACCTCTTCTGCACGATTTCCTTGGACTTTTGTATTTTTTCACATTATTAGCTTCAAACGCTTATAAAGTAATTTGAATTAATCTTGTATCCTACCATATCCTCCACTGTTACTACATTGAAGGTTCAATTCTCAGTTTAACTTCTATCTACAAATGGTCAACAGTAAACAGTAATAATTTTATCATTTTCCTTCTTTTTCTTATATTTTAACCTCTACACGCATCAATTCCAAATGAATCGTATTAACATGTCGACTAAGTCAAATAACAAGTAAAGCAAAACATCTGCCAAACTATTTCAATTTCAAGATCACAAGTTTTACCTCTATAACATTTTATTACAAATTTTCTAAAGTAATTTTAAACATATTCCTTTGATATTTAACTTGTAGATAATAGGAGCTAAATCTAAACATACCATCTTCTCTTAGCTTAGACTTAAGGCTTGGCTCTCTAATCGTTCCTCGCCAAGTAAAACAAAACCAGTTATCTGCATTGCCCTGTTCGACCCATTCTACAATTGACTTGCTTGGTAAGCACCTGCATGTTCTTTGAAACCACCGTTCTGTAACACAATCCACATCAAGGAAATGACTGCCGACTGAAATTCTTTCACAGCACATAAGGAAGTTAACTGAACACTGGTGCCAGCTATGGATAAAATATCTAACTATCAACGTTTAAGTAGAAAGTACCTGGAATATTCCGACGAAACTTATGTTACTGACAGAATATCTAAAATATTATAACTGAATGCTATGTGATGTTTAAAGTATAAAAAAGCCATTACAAAAGATATAGTCCTAAAACTTAGAAAAGTGTAACAAGAAATAGTGTACATTTGCAAGAGGGTGAAATGTCCCGAATAGAAGTATTTAAAGTACAAATTCAAGTTGCTAAAAGATCTCGGTTAAATAAATCTGAACGTAATAAATGAAACAATGAACACATAATGATTGTATTTAGCTCGCCGAGGACTACTAAGGCATGACGCTTGACATGTTTAGTAAATGTGTTCGGATAACCTGCATTGGCATCCGTTTATTTGGGCTACGCTTTATGCAGCAGAATATCTAGTGAGTGGACAGCTAAACGCCCCATACACCTTCTTGCTCAAGGCCTGTTATTCACGGTACTGTTGCCAATGGACAAAACAGAACACTTAAATCAAATAGTAGCATTATCGGTTGAACGGACATGGCTAAAGTAGTAAATCTTTCTCGTTTAAAAATTGTGAAAGTTGAAAATACTTACTGCAGATAAACTTTGATTCATACATTACACTCTTTGCCCACTATTTCTTGTGTATGTTGCTTTGCAGTTCATGTAACTTTCGAATAATTTGATTTATATACCTTTGTCATTTAATTGAAAGCTTCTGTAGCACGTTGTTCTGTTCAATAGCTAATTTTCCTTGTTACGTTTGCTAATTCGTTGAGATTATTGTAACGCAGCAAATGTTTTCTTTGTTAAAAAAAGTTACGTCTTTCATTTATTTCCTTGTTCGATACTGATCCTGTAGTTCTGAAATTTAGAACAAATGGAAGTTTCTGTTTTCTGCTAACTCTCCTAAAAGAGTAAATGGAAAAGGAAAGAGAACAATAGGTACAGTCAATAGCAGTGCACAGCTGATAACTCCCGCCTATTTATAATCGAGCTTGAAGCACCACCGCCGGAACCACTCCTAGTATTTCCATAGAGCGAACATTAACAACATCAACACCCAATTTCAGAAATAAACTCTACACTATTATAACGTGGTTGCAATTCCTGAATTATAGTTACCTTATAGGAATTTAATTTTAAAAGTTTAGTGGCATTCCAAGTCGAGGTTTGCGAAATTCCTGATACCTCTGTAAGCTTTCTCAGAGATTTCTTTGGACTTCGTTCTGAATATTCTCGGATATGATCGAGTTTTTCCTCTGTAAGAACACGGCATTTTACTTTCGGTTTCTTATCAAGAACAGATCCCGTTTCCCTAAATCTATTCACAAGATTACGAACAGTTTCTCTGCGAGGCGCACGAACAGCACGGAATCTGTCTATAAATCGCCGTCTTTCTTCTCTACATGAGTTTTTTGTAACACAAGAATCATACATGAAGATTCTGTGTGCTAAAGTATATGGGCTTTTAGGCATTATAACAGCACTAGCGCACTATAACACTGAAACGCGTGGTTAACAATAATCAACTCCTGTACAGCATAAAGACTTCGCGTCAGCACACGGAGAGGTGGGAAAGTGAAGGGGGAAACAGAACCGGTTGGAAACAGGGCAGGCAAATGCCCGAAGCGGACACGCATCCTAATGAAAGCTCTGTAGATGGAACTATATTTATATGTATTGTGCTTTAATGAATATTGATTTTTTTTTTTTTTTTTTTTTTTTTTTTTGCTCTAAAAGACTGCAGGTACTGGACAATCTGTAATATGTATGTAAAAATAAGAATCAAGATGAAAGAATGCAACAAATAAAATTCATCAGCAACATTCTTCTTTTCTAAGGCGATGCTGCCGTACATCGGGCCATGGTCTGTCTCGGAACCTCCGGTTCCTCTACCATCGTCATAAGATTTCATTGATAGAGGGCAGTATTGCATGAAGGTACCTCGCCGTCACCTATCACGTGACTTTACAGATCGAAGAACGCCACCTTTCCATCAAGCAGCTCCCGAATTACCTTCACTAGCCTGGATGGACCCTGTTCCAGAGCTCGCTAACTTAGAGAAAAAATTTTAAGCAGATACCGGGAATAGCAGCCAGATGTTTCCGGCCACCAGTTAGCAAGGCTAACCACCAGGCCAACAATATTGTACCAATGACACGGTATAGTCATGTAGCTGTGTTGTAATGCCTAAAGAAAAACACGAAAAACTATTTCTTGCTTAGCAAATTACGGTTGTTGGTAAAGTAATATAAAAAGAAACGACCGCATAGCTGTACTGAGTAGGAAATATAATCGAGGTAGATATGTGACAAAAATAGGAAGTTAATGAACTACACCGAAATAATTTTAAAAGTTGTAAATGGGTTTCGAACAGTGAATTTTGACCTGTGGTCTACTGTGCAAATTTCAAAGTTATGGATTAGCTTTATAGATAGTCTGTCCTGGTGGTGTAGTAGTAACCATACTTGCCTTCTTAACCCAAGATCGCGGGTTCAAACCCGGCCAGAATCGATGGATTTTTTTCGGGCGTAAAAATCCTAAGTATGGCTTCCTTCGGAAGGGAAGTAAAACCGTAGGTCCCGTGTCGTACATTTACGGCACGAAAAAAAAAACCTCAAGCCTGAAAGAAGAGACCTTTGAGCAAAATTTATCGGTCGTTTCACGCCCTGAATTGAATGGGACGCTAGTGACCTGAGATGTTAAAGAACGTCCGCAAACAAACCACATCAACAACAGGTTTATAGAGAACCATACGTGAGTGCCTCATTCTAAATGATACCGCAAAGCTGCAGGGCATGTCTTTTTGGAGCAATCAAACAAAAGCAGATCATTGTTATGGAGCTCGGGTCTAGTGATTTCCTTCTTACTTTTACATCGTACATACGAGCATACTTCATGTAAAACAGTATATAGAAACAAAAACAAAACAAAGTAAATAAATTACTCCGCAGGATCCACGTAGAACGCAGTGTGCTGCCTTAACTACACAGTCCGATGGATACACTAAGCCACATAACACGATAAATCAGTTAACCGTTGTTCAGTGCCTCAGTGTCGAATATAAATCATCGAAAACTATGATGACAAGTTATTGTAAATGCAGATTTCATCACTCACAAAACATTTTAAGACAAACGTTCTCCCCAATTTGCTTTAGCATTGACTTACCAGCATGTAATTTCAACTTCCTTATCACCATATGCCTCCGTTATTTTTGTTCGTGGTCACTCAGGTAGCAAGGCTTGGGATGTGAATTTGAGAGTTCATCCTCACTTTAACCCCCCCCTCCCCCGTGTTTGACACTGGTTATTGCCTTAGGCTGCAATGCTTATTTCTTTCCACGAAATTTTCTGCGCTTTACTTCTTTTCATTCCGTTGATTCTATTTCAGGGTTGGTGCGGTGAGGCCAGTGGCTTGCGCTTGTTAAAGGTTTCTGTCCCTGCGTCTGGTATGGAAGTTGCCCTTTCTCAGGAGCTCTTAATTCCTTAGCGGGTGACTAGGAACCCCACCTCCGCACCGCACTGCCTGTTGATCCTGGCCTCCCGGTGTGTCCCTCACCTCATTCTTTTCTCCTGGAGGTACCAACTGGGGTCATAGGCACACTAAGACTAAAGTACCGAAATATTCATCTCCGTACCAATCCAATAGATTGTAATTTATGAACATGCGCAGTAAAGCAAGGAGAATAAACTTTGTGTCAATCAGACAAAAATAAAGTAGCAAAGAGAAGCAAGGAAAAACAACAACAAAGGAAGAATATAAAAGAGTGTAAGTGTGTATATCATTAAATGATAATATCAAATACGTTGCACCACCATTAGTATACGCTTTATGGGCCGCATATACTCTGGCTTGCGTTTGTGGAAAGAGTTAAAAAATCAGTGAACGAGAACACTAATAAAGCATTATAAAGCGCTCCTTGATCAGTATTTGATAACTCTAGCTTTGAGAAGAACGTCCAGCTACACATATTCCCTTTTTTAATTTATAAATATGTAATTAACATTTTTGTATCGTAATAAATAACATTTAAAATTAGTGCAGGATTAAATAATGTGCATTTCGTCTACAGTTTCTGAAATAGCATGAATTAAAATAGAAACAATTAACGGAAGGGATTTTATTTTAGTTCCAGAGTGTATTCATTTGTAATAAAACAAATACAACACAGAAAGGAAAGGCTAGTACTTAACGTCTTCCCTAATCTAAGTATTCCCGCCTGTGATGCTTCAGTTGTAAAACTCGGCATTAAACGCTATTTAAAAAGAAACTAATTCGCAATTTTTCGTGTTGTCGGTTTGCTCACTTCCGTAGTGTTGAGTTTCTAGAGATCTTTGAGACATTCTGACCTTGGAAAGCATAACCACAATATTTGCTCCTTGTTCTGCTTTCCGTTCTGCATAAAACACAGTTCGAAGTATGCACTTGTTTTAGAAAGCGTGGATATACATGCCAACAAAGAATAGGCTAAACAACAATACAAGTTATGTTATTTGTGCATACGCCTCTGAAACAAATGCATTCTTTTAAGGAAAATATCAGCTTAATTTTTATAAATTCAATAATAGATTTCCCGTTCACTCAGGCGCTTATAGCCGCGTTGCACCTTGGTAAATATGCTTTTATACTATCGTAATGTCTACCTAATTTTAGAACTGAAAGTAGCTGTCTAGAGGCACTGGAATAAAACAAATGAAGATAAGTTTGCAAAGTAATTTTGCACCACTATTTTATAAAGAGCAGTCTTATTATATCACACAATTTAACAGAATAAATTTACGAAATTACTTAAGCAATGCAAAGTACTTGTTAATATGAATAGTCGCACTACACAAGTTACACTGGCTAAAATTAATTCCTGACACTTTACTAATTGTTCTGATATTTTCATTTTTGCACCAAACTCTGAATAAAATACTTTCTCGATCATGCCGTGGTTTAGTTTTCATAAGCAGCAAGTCATTTCTTATACTAATCGCCGCTTCAACCAACTCAGGTGGAGTTTCTTCAAAATCTTTTATCACTTTCGTCAAATTCCATTATAATTTTCAATTGATCTTCATATCACCGAGCTACTAATTGTTTTAATAAAATGAATAATAACTAACAACACACCTACGCGTAACTATACAAACATATGAACAAATGCTAATCGATTAGATATTTCTAGTTCTTGTTATATTTAACTTTCCAAATTAAAATAAATAATTATAAATTCAAAATAAGTTACATTACGATATGGTAGAATAGAAAAATAGTGTGTAGCAAACAAATAGTTAAAAGACTAATTGCAATCCTCAGGTTGCAGGTAATCATTCTCGGATGCGCAATACGCAACTTTCATTCATAGAACCCTTGGAGCGTTTTCCTTGTTTTTTTCACAGTTTCATCAATATACCCTCATTACTTCACTACAAGTTTATTTTTATTTATTTTAAAATTTGATTGTAAATTTCAGCTAAGTAAGTTTACGAGATGGTGGTGAGAAACCCATCTTGGCCGTTAAGTGTGTTCATAGATTACTTTAATGTTCATATCCAACTTTGAGGTGATGCAAAGTACTCAATCTGCAAATAGGAAGCATCCAGGTATTTTGATGCAACTTTGAAGAAGGAAACGCCGCTCAGGCACAGTGACTGCGATTGCTCTTTCTTCAAAGACCCCTGGAAGGTTTCCTTGCAGGATTAGCATCGCCGCAAGAGTATTCAGCATTCCCTAGAACACATAGTTGGCTCTCTGCGACTTCTGAAAGGGGAAAAGCAGCCTATAGTGATTCCAGACTGTTATGAACATTAAAATAAGTATGTGATACCCTAAGGGTGCGAATTTACAACTGAAATGCTTAAAACGTAGGATTTACAACTGCTGTGAGGGACTATAAACTTTAAAACAGTGGGAGTAAACAAATGAAGCCTGTATCAACGTCATAGACGTTCTTGCGTCATTGACTGTCAGGGTAACCGCCTGGTACACAATTATTATTTTTTTTTTGATTGATTTATTTATGGACGCTCTTTAACCGCTCAGGTCATCAGCGTCCCATTCTATTCAGGGCGTAAAACGACCGACAAATTTTGCTCAGAGGCCTCTCTTTCAGGCTTGAGGTTCTTTTTCGTGCCGTAAATGTACGACACGGGACCCACGGCTTTACTTCCCTTCCGAAGGAAGCCATAGTTACAATTTTTACGCCCGAAAAAAATCCATCGGTCCTGGCCGGGTTTGAACCCGCGATCTTGGGTGTAGGAGGCAAGTGTGGTAACCACTACACCACCAGGACCGACGTACACAATTATGTATGGGGTCATTAAAATATATGACTGCCGCATGTACGACATATGTAATCTTAAGAACTCTCGTTAACACGTAACTTACGCCCCATGAGATGGGGATGCGTGTACAGTACGTACTAGTCGTAGTAGAGTTGTTATAGTGGGGAAAAAATGTAAGATAGAATTGTATTTAGATAATCTGAATATAAGCAATTAATTTACATTACATACGTCGTTGAGAACTGCATTTCTTTAATATTTAAAATGTGACTTCAAACAGAAACTTTTATCTTTTGAACTGTTTTAGTACGAAGAGTTTAATTATAATAATTTCTAGGTGCATTTTCATGGTTTCACTCACTCTTTTAATATAAATAAAACGTTACTTGATGAGTGTTCATGTTTGTGAGAGTGTTTTATAAGGTATACCGAAACACAAACGCTATTGATACTCGTGCTATACATTGAAAACTTAGCTGAAAGTGAAACCAAAAGGTAAAGTACAAACGCAAAGAAATGCCAGCTGTATTAAAGAAGTACAAACATCTGGGACAGTGGTGCTTGCAAACACTAGGGACGATGGTTAAAGGAATTTTTCCTAAAATTACATATATGTGCCTCCAGGCGGAGAAAAACACAGGAAGAATCTTGCTATTCAATTACAATAGCGAAGTCAATAAACCAGATGTATAAATTAATCTTTCATATCTTCTAAATTGTAAATGTTTTAGCACAAATGTTCAATTTTTTAGTGATACAAATGACTTGATTGTGGTTCAGTGTAAGCCATGCAATGCATCATTGATAGTTCTATTTCAGAAGTAGGTCGGTCGTATTTTTTTGACTGAGCTGTGAATTACAAGGTTTTCATGTTGTTGCAGGTGGCCAAGCCATTCAGGGGATGAGCCAGTGAGTTGATAGCGGGGTGGGACGGGGCGGGCTGCAGCATGACAGAGACCCGGGAGTGCCCGCTTGCCAACGAGAAACATTTGCTGTCCTTGGAGATGAACCAGTGCGGAAGCAGCGTTACGGCCGGAGGGAGCAGCAGTGGTACGGCTGGTTCCGTGGCTGTGGCGGGTGGCAAGCTGAGCAAGCATGACGAGCTCCCGGAAAGAGGAACGTGGGCCGGCAAGTTGGACTTCATCTTATCCGTCGTGGGTCTGGCCATCGGTTTGGGCAACGTTTGGCGGTTTCCCTACCTCTGCTACAAAAACGGCGGAGGCGCATTTCTCATACCCTACTTCTTGACGCTTATTCTGGCCGGCATCCCCATGTTCTTCATGGAACTTGCTCTCGGCCAGATGCTCACTATCGGAGGACTGGGAGTCTTCCGCATTGCACCCATCTTCAAAGGTACGTCCTCGCACTCTCATAGATAAGTGTAAAGAAAACAAAAACATGACTTCAAACGCGATTCGTGCTTGTCTCGCTGCTGTGTGACAAAAGAAAGTTGACTGTTACGCTTTTAAAAACTGCAGACAAATGATAGTCGGCCATGAACTGGTATACGTTTCAGAAACATACTAAAGCTATTTTTTGAAGTATTGGTTACCCTTAATGTTCCTTTTTGTGGCTTTAAATAAAGATAAATATAAGCAGATAATAACTAAGATGGAGTCTTCAAAACATGAAGAACGTGCTTTAGAAGACTGGCGAGCAAGTTTCGTTCTGGTCGACCATCTCTTCGTTAAGAAAAGACTGCAGACTTTATGGCCACAAAGTTGCCATGTTCGCACACGTTACTCTCTCATACACGTTGTGTTGAGTACAGTCTAACATAAAAATCATGCTTACCATTACTTGAAAGTCCAGTAAGAAAAAAACTTTTTGATGCCGTTATGGTTTACTCCTTCCATTCCTCAGGCACGATAATTACTAAATTAATCCATGGTTCATCATGGAAACAATGCTTTGTCCCTCATTTCTAAACGACACTGCCTTTTTCCTGTATGTTAGCATTGTTCTGTTTCCTCATCTCTACTGTGAAAATGCCTCTCCCTGAGAAAAACGTGCAGCATGGATCTCGAAAAACTATGACAATATGGGATCATTGTTTATAGAAGCTAGAACCTAGTTTAGATTTGACGGTTCAGTTCATGAACAATGCGTCTTATTTCACATCTAACAAAGTCATCAAATTTAACTTGCTTGGCATTACTGCAAACTTCCTTTCTTATTTTCCCCTTCTTAAAACTTTGCAGCAGTTTTGCAACATCCTTTATTATTTTAAAAATAGAGAACCTCAAAATTCATAAAGTTGTCGCGGTTTCGTTTGCTGCTAACTTCCACTTGGCCGAGGATGTTTTGTTCAGTGTGAAAATACATTTAGCATCATTTGCCACTCTCTTCCCTTAAGCACCTGACCATGCTTTTTTCTTTTTTTACGCCGTTATTTAAAAACAACACTAAGCACTAAAAATACACAAACTAATGTGGATCAACTGCCACGAATTTTATGTGAGCATTCACAAATAAACGTAACACACTGCAGAAACTCCATCACTTACCTACAAGGCAGTTTAGCAATGTACCCAGGCTATTCCTACTAATGAGCTGGAGTTACTTCTTTTATTATGGCAGAAACAACGATATTATAGCATTATAGTCTACTTTAATGCTGTATAACATAAACAATGCACGTTGCAATACAGAAACCAGCAACTTTACAATAACATTAGTATATATTTACTGTGTTAGGAGGTAATACCAATTAATATAACCCCACTTTTCAACCCTGGGCGTTCTATGAACTTCAGCCATGAGAGTACTAATGAACATCTGGACTATTGCAGAAATGAGAAAAAATCTCAACGGGTGTTGTTTAATGCTAAATTAGTTCCAAGCAGAAAGAGTTCTAGGAAACTGCATCGCGTTGAGAATGAAGGGCCGATTTTTAATTAATTACACACATCTTTGCTTGACCACATATTATGGAATATTCTCAAATTCGCATTTAAACCCTGTACAGATAATGTGGCTTTCAGAACTTTACAATGGCGACCTTTCGCTGTTGGTGAAGGGGCAAAGTGTCTCCAGCCCAAGATATGCTTGTTTGAGAATGGGGTAGAATGGTAAGGAACGAAAGCATAAAGAGCTTTCGCTTTTGTTCCATTTAGTGCTGGTCCTGCTTTTTCTTGTAGTCATACAAGCTCAGAACAGAATATTCTGAAAATGTACAATCTTTTATCTCGAGGATGAACGCCTAGGTGTTTAGACAACCCACTTTACTAATGCATAGGAATGTTAAGTGTAATTTCAGAACTTGCAGACTATTGTAATTTGATGTAACGACCCTTGACCGCTAAAATTTATTGCTTATTTTTCTTATACTCAAGTCTACTTCTATTTCTCAATCCTTCGGATTGCAGGTTCTTACCTCCTAGTTTGCCAATCTTGGTTAAAAGTTATTTGCTTCTTTTGACTAAATTGAATAATTCCATGCCAACGTGTTATTTCAATAATTAAATTTTAATTTTTCGTCCTTTCATTTTAACCTCATTTTCCCAGAGCAAAAGTTTATCTCAAAATGCAACCCAGGAGTACTCTTATATCGCATTTCTAATATATTATATAATTACTCATATCTTATTTGTAATATATCACATAATTAAAGTAAATCTATTTCGTTTTTTAAATGTTTATTGTCTTCTATTTCTTGCACTTTTTTTTAACCATTATGCCTTTTCTACTTACGGTTATTATTTTCATATTACACTATTTCATTATAACCTTTAAACATTCGATAAATTGCTTTTAAAATAGATACTAGTGTAACATTTATTGAACTTGGACGTGTATAATTAACCTGCTAAAAGACCTTGGTCAATCTTTTCGTACCTTTCTCAGGGATTGTATCTCAAGTTAATCACGAAGGGAAACAGAATAAGTTATACTAACTTTGGGGGAATATTGAAAATCTAATATCTAGAAGTTGCTTTACTGACGCAAACGATATGCGCAATAATTTAATTTTTAACGCCGAAATTAGTTCTTTATTTGAGGAGTATAGAAGTAATACTCACGTTCTGCACTATTTATGGAAAAACCTCTGAAATGTGCGCATCTGTATGAACTATGCGAAGTGCTTTTCTATTTACATCTCACTGTGATAATTAATGTTTTAAAGACATCTTTCCCTGTAAAAAGTAAATCTGAAGGACATCTAAAATTTGCAGAACGTAAGTTTTGTTCCATGTATTTGGATAATATGAGTTTTGATGGATATGCTAGTTTTGGAACATGCATTTTTATGTTAAATGTTTGGAGTAATTCAAACGGTAAACACCAAAAAATAATAAGAATACTTGGAAGAAAAAAGAACGGAATAATTAAAAATACGCTTTATTAAAGAGAAAGGCCCAGTAACAATACTCTGTATTAAAACAGAACAAAAGTACAGTATCTTGAGTTGTTGACATGAATGAGATACATTTCCCAGTTAACGTTCATACATGTCTTACATTATTTCTATTCTTCCTTTCAAACTTACGTAATCCCGTCCTCGATTATTTTTGCTAAGCAGTCAGTATCTCTAAAATATTTCAACACAGTGTTAATGCGAAATCTTGAAGTGTTTATCACTCCCTAGAAATGACGTCAGGCATGCAGTAATTAAATCAGCCTTATAGTTTGGAATTAAATAGTTTGTGCTGTAGAACGGAATATTGTATCTTCCTTTTGTTTTCGGGCCAACAGTTTCTGTAAATTTTAAAACACAGTTGTCTTTTGTCCTTGTGACTTTCATGAAATCTACGAATGTCTTGAACTCCAAGTGGGCGACTCGAGAAGGCTTCCTTGCTGTGATTGCTTTCTGAAAGTTTTGGTAGACTCTTTGCATGATATCTATAAGGAAACAAATTAGAATGATGAAGATGTGCCATAGTAAAAGTTTTTCTTTATACTTTAGGTTCAAAGCAGGGGTGATGTACACACAGCGGATCTCATTTCTTTTGCTCTGTTTTATTTCCAGTTAGATAGATCTCTGCTTCTGTTACGACCTCTTTCTTTCTACATGCTTTCACACTTGATGTTAAGGTAACTATTTATCTTAGTTATACAGATTATGCACTATTGCACCCTTCACCTAACAATATGATGTAACCTATTGGCAGAACGTAGACAAAGGGCACTCCAATGCCTGGTAAACTTAATAGGTGGGAATGGAATACTATGAATTCTGGTACTAAACAATTTTATGAAGGTAAAGGTTTTTCTACTCATTTTTCACTGAAAACTATGCATTTACAAAATTGAGGATGTGAGGTTTACTTCTGTAACCCTCATCTAGAAATGCATACAGAGTAATGCTTTTGTTTCGTCCAAAGATTCTGTCTCTTCAAAGATCCTCTGCCTCCTTTTGCCCAGATTATCTTTGGAATTATTTGATCGGGCATTCTTTAACATGTTCGAATTTACGTTTTTGTATTATTTACTCCTGATTAGATCATATACTTTATTACATAGGGCACTGACTCGCTACAGCCAGGACCTGAGTTCAAATGTCATGCTGCCATACCTTTCCCGTTTCATCATATTGACTGGCTGCCATTACCAAGACCATGATATCATCTTTCGGCTCTGGATGATACTCCTCAACCAATTTATGAACAGTTTTGAGTTAAGAGTGTGCTTTCTGTTTGGAAACTGTGGTCTCTGAATCGGTACATGGTGTCTAGGGCACGCTTACACTCAAGTCTTGCACAGGGAGAGTCAGTTGCTCTCACGAGGCTAAACTCTCCCTTTTCTGGTTGTCAAAGTGACATGGATGAGGGCGTGCCTGCGGACGAATGGCAGAAGGGGTTTATGATACTGTCAAATTTATTCATCTTCACACGAATGTGCTTAGTTTTTTAAGGGTCGCTATCAACTTTTATTGTTCGCTTATTTTTTTTATCCACTCTTTTACTTCCTTGCCGGCCTGTTGAAAACTTACTATGTTTAACAACTAACAAGTTATTTTATTCATTGTAAGTTCAAAACTGACAAATGCGAAGTAAATGAATTTATTTCAAGAAACGTAGCATATCATTTAACAGTTCCTTGGTTTGTGCAGGCATTGGATATGCGGCAGCAGTGATGTCCTGCTGGATGAATGTCTATTACATCGTCATCCTTGCTTGGGCAATATTCTACTTTTTCATGTCACTTAGAGCAGGTAAGTTACATAAGCGTCTAAAGCCAATAGTTATTATAATTAGTAATTATTACAGGTAAAGCGTAAATTTATATCTTTCATTATATTCGTCATGTTGATCAACATGATTGTAAATTCCACAGTTTCATAAATTGCAATATTACTGATTGAAAAGTAATAAATTTAATCACAAATAAAATGCATTTATTAATAACAATGAATTACAGACCAACATGGAATAAAATAACCTCAAAATAAAAGAAAGCAAAACAAAGTAAATGTATCAATTTGTAGAACAAACAAGAAAAGTCAACGTTTAGTAACATTGCATAACTTAATTTATTGAATGTTAAAATGTATTTACTAAATAATAGTTTTATTTTCTTAAAAAAATGTATGAATCTTATATAATTTATATGCGCTGATAGTAAAATAATTGACAGTCAATTATTTATTGATGAAGAATCCCAAATTATACCCAGTTTAATTGTATATTTGATTTTATCTTCTATTATAGGAATGAATTTGTTTGTTTGTTGCACTTTTTTTATTCATGCTTTATATTTTCAAATATACGGCACGGAAAAAATTTGCACATGGAACTTACGAGTAGAAAGGGGCTTGGCACTAAGTACTTTTAGTATTGGAACGAATGGTCTTAGGCGCTTCAATAAAGGGCCACAGTTATTGATTTGTACAAACTCATAGTTACATTGAGATGTGATGTGTTTTCATGCAAATCAATGTCATTGGCGGAGGCCCAGTCATTAGATGACTGCGTCTCAATCCAACCTTCATTCACTACTGTCATTCAGTATGGAAGCGGTAAAGCGTGTTGGAAACTACGGTAGGTTGTTTTAGAGCAATTACTGTACTTGAAATTCAATTAACTAATATTTGACACAATAAATTAATTGTTTAAGGTAACCCCTTTCACTCGTCTTGACCGTCCATAAAAGCATTTGGAAAGCCTGCAACACCACAACGAAGCGTCCGAGATCATTAATTCTTAAGGTGCCTATTTTTCGACCCCCTTGCACGTTATTTGTATGTATATCTTTATTCGCTCTGGTATACAATGAAACAAAGAGATGAATATTAGAGACGTTTAAAGTCATAAATCAGTTTGTTTCAGCTCCTGATTCAATATTTTAAACGTATAATTATTTACAAACTCGTATTAGTAAGGGTACTTAAACTTTCAACCTGCAAGATAATATTTCTTTTAGATTATGAAAATATTTATTAATAAAGTGATTTTAAAATTTACTTTTAAACATGTTATATCATACGGTAAATGACTATATGATGCACTTTTAATTATAGTTGCCTTTGTAAGCCCCTACCTATGAAAACAAACTTCTAGTTCTAGTGTATATATATTCTAGTACGTATACAGAGAGACCCATTGAACTATGAACCAACTTGCGGTGTTTTGTCTTTAGGCGAGAGCTGCACTCCTTGCCGCCTGTGTTATTGTAGAGAGGCGCTGACACTCATACTATAGTTTATTAACTGTTTTACTTACCAAATTTATGAAACTGGTTAACGTCGTTGTCCATACATTTTGCACCTCTATAAGAAAAACAGTTCACCACTTGCTTTAGTTCCCGTTGAGTTATGCTGGCTATTTTTTTGGGCGGATAATCAATTCTGTAGGGTTTTTTGGATCAGTCATCATACGATATTTTTTTTATTTGCCACATAGTCGCAAGGGCATTGAAGCAGAATATCCGCCAGGAAATAGAAAGCATTACGCAATATTAACTACAACAAGTGATGGATAAGTTCTTAAAAATACATGGATATAGACTGTGGCCTGTTTTAGCACTTCCTTTCATGAAGTTAGTAAGTAAAACCTTTTAAAATAGTTCAGAAACGTTTGTTTGTTGTGTCAGCGCCACTGTACGATATCTGCAGGCAGCAATAAGCCCGCTCTCGCACAGGTGTCACATAAATTCGTTCGCTTCTTCGTTACATATCATCACCAGAGAACACCACTACGACAGAGAAGTGCCGAGCAATCACTGTTAATATACAATCACGGCAAAGTATAGTATTGTAAAATGCTGGCTGATGTGTCCAAGGATACTCATCTAGTTGTTGAGCTCTATATCGCAGAATGTCCTCAGGCGGTTAGTGTAGTTAAAAATGGAACTTAAGATAAAAGGAACGAACATATGTGAAAGCCAATACTTTCATCTGCTACTTGCTCCTGAACCTAAAGTAATGGTCCCAACGATGAGCAAGTTTTTCTTTATACTCGTCAAAATACGCCAATTGCTGTCATAGCGACTCTCCCCTCTTGATCGGAATTGAAATGAAGCCCCTTAAAGCCTTTTTCAACAGATGAGATCTGGGTGTAGTCTGGAACTGTTTGCGGAAACGTTGCAGGATACTTCCTGTTGTATGTGCCATGCGAGGTTTTACGTTATCATGTAGCAAAACAAATTTTGATGGTCGTACAGAGAGCAAATGCGGTTTGCTTAGAGAAACTTGCTCTGTACTTGAACCGCTGGCTAGCAGTGAAGTAATTAATTTTAGGAACAATAGCAAGTAGAAGATAAGTGCATCTCGCAAAATGATAACCAAATACATTCTGCTCATATTAACCAGTTATACGTAAATGTTATAATCTCTTCAGCGGAGGAAGCTCTTTTACATTTTTCCATACGATAAACGAGGTTATGGTATTACTAATTTGATTTTGCGTTAGAACTGTAAGATACTGAAGTGCTTATTTTCGTTATCAAAACACACTTAACGTTTCCATTTGTTTGTGAGCAAACGACTTTCATTTGTTCTCATTTGTTTAGATGTACCCTGGAGGACTTGTAACAACTATTGGAACACCAAGTACTGTGTTAACGCATATGAGAGAAGTAATCTCACCTGCTGGGATCAATACTACAATGCTACCGCAGTGAATAGGATTTGTGCCGTTAACCAGTACAACATATCTGTAAAAGATTTGAGCGACCCTGTCAAGGAATTCTGGGAGTAAGTCAGCGTGTTTCATGTTTTCTCATAAATTTAGTCCAGGGTCGACTGAGATATTATAACTTGGAAGAAAAATTTAAGTAACCAGAGAATACTAAAGATGCATGCAAAATAGTGTAATATATTAGTACTGAACATTGTATCAGAATGATACAACACGTTATTAATAACCTGCTTAACAAATGTATAACAGCAAAATCTGAATTTTAATTGTAAGTTTTAATTATTGTTGTGCATGAACGTGAATCCTGCAAAAGTTCCTTCAAATATCATTAAGTCTGGTGATCGTGTTGGTCAAGAAATGTCGCCAATTCAAGAAATAGGTTGATAGAGTGAAATACGAACAGCCTTTAAACTGTCTTTAGGCGCATGAACAGTACTCCATCTTGTTTAAAGTATATACACATGGAAAAGGAGAGTTTGGAAGTATGGCTACATAACGCTCTGACGTTACTGTAAAGTTTCTCAAAGAACTAGCCCATCAAGTCCAAATATTGCCACTCCACACCTCTTTAAGACAATGTAGCGGCTTTTAATACAACGCTCGCAGGTTTATTGACGTATTCTACTTATTTACAGACCACACTAAATGAAAATACATTGCACCGATCATAAAACATTTTTGAGACATCACAGTAATTAATGATTCTGAGCTAAGTATTCTAAAATGACTCGCGTTATCTCTACTCCAGGAAACGGTTTCTGGTCAATCTGAATTTCATAGGAATGAAATCGAATATACATCCAAAACTAACTTTACACATGCCAAGCATATGTTGTAACGATTCTCGCACCGTCTGACATTTCCTTCATTTCGTATAAATCTAAGAGTACCATGAATGCATCTTGCACACTACTGGCCTTGTCAAACCTTTCACACGAAACCTCGCTGGGCTTGAATGATGAATTACATCCAATGCTATAATATACATTTATAACTTCATTGTCTTTTTTCATAAGTAGGCTTGGGTCCCCGTGTTATAGTATTTTGTTATTTGATAATACAAATGCGCGAGAGAGGAAAGGAACGCCAGGCGATATCACCACCACTAGCACCAATAAGACAGCCTAAGTGGTCACTACAACCAATACTACTAGAAAAACTGAATTTCTACTACATATTGAAATGAATTTGGCGGTGCCTTTCTTTTATGGTGTCAAAAAATGAACACAAGAAAAGTGGATGATAATACAAATAATAATAAATTTAAGGGAACGCTAAACATATAAAATACGAGGACTTTTCAAAACGTAACAGCAAATTGATAGTATTTCATGAAACAATAATTCTAGGAGTTTGATGCTCTCGCATATGAAAGATACATTCTTAGAGAAGGTGTTGACACTACCCAATAGATGGCACTTGCTTAGTTGTAAGTGCAGCATATACAAAATGGCGGCGCCCTTAACTGTTTGTAACGAGTGGTCATTAGATTTCTCTATTATAGGGGAGTCAAACCTCGTGAAATTCTTAGAAGAATGGTGTACAATATCTGTATTGGTGATGATGTACGACGGGGTAAATGCGTCTAAAAATGGGTGAACATGAACAGCGCTTTGGTTGTCCTAGCACTGCCGTCACAGATCAGGCTGAAGTCGTCATTCGTGAAAACAGATGCATTTCTTTAGTTCTGGTCAGGATCCGTACATATAATGCGGAGTGTCTAATGTTATTAATTCCTTCTAAGCCACGATGCCTGGTAATTTTCCAACATTGTTTTCCTGAGTCAACTTTGATGTAGGGGTTCCTCATATCAACGTTACATAAATGAATCGCTACTTGTTAAAAGGGAGAAATCGCATATTTTTTCGAAATTCGTTTTTTATATACGTTCTCGTATCATAGACACGTCGTTTTATTTAAAATGACTTTAAGAATTTCAGTACAAATGGTTAAACTCGCCTCTGAAATGTAATAGTTTATATTAGGAGGGCCGAGGTCCTGGACTTTTGGCCTTTTAATAAAAAATGTTATCTCGATTATATTCAGAGTTGGTTAACCTGCTAAAAACAGCGAGTAAATGATGCATAATATTGAATTACTGTTCATTGTTGACATGTTCACATAACACATTATCAAAGTTAACAGTCTTTATTCAAGATGGGTGATTCTGGAAATAAATAGGAGGATTTTTATTGGAAAAAAGAAGAAAAATTTCTAGTGGATATAAACTAAATATAATTAGGAAGGCCAGATTAATAGGTTAAGAATATGGTAATCATGCTGGTAAAGTAATTACACCTAAAACCATTGGGAATGGTTGTCGGTAAATACAATTAATATAATCTATAATATTCAATTTTCAGTTAAAATATCCAAGTATGTGTTATATATATTGTAGTAGTTATGTCCAAATACTTATCAAAACCTAATTCTGATTTTAGGTTTTTGAATGGTGTTTAACGCTCGTTTTTACTACTGAGGCACTACAGGCGGTGGACACTGGTGATACATGAGATGAAATGATATATTGGGAAAGGATATTTTTTTTTAAGGAAGGAAGCGTTCCAGGCCTAAGTTTAGGGTACCTTCCCGGCATTTGCCAGTTATGAGGACTGAGGAAAACCTGGAAAAAACCTCAATCAGGGAGGACGGTCCTAGCGGGATTCCAACCCTCATTTTAGGTGCAAAAAATGCTTTGTTACTGTTATCTCTGAAGATAATCGCCTGGATGTCTTCAATAGTGTTCATAACAAATATTCTTCAAAGGATGAACAGGACATATTTCTACAAAGTCTATTGGACACTGAAGATGTGAGCAGAAAAGACCACGAAATGATTCGGGGAAACAATGCAGAAAGAATTCAGTCAAGTATCGCTTAATGATAGGCACAAAAATAACAGAGGTATGTTTAACTGAATTTCTTTCTAATCTAGTTGTAAGTGAGAAGCGTATTAGAAGACAGAATACTAAATTTTAAGGTAAAAGTCCTGTGGACAAATGTGAGAAACATTCCAGTTGCACACTTTCCCCTGACACTAAAATAAAAGTTCTGCAGCCATTTTCAGTTCAGAAGATACAGTGATAATTAAATATCTTAGCTCTGATTGGAATG
This sequence comes from Metallyticus violacea, assembly GCA_030762175.1. NCBI lineage: Eukaryota > Metazoa > Arthropoda > Insecta > Mantodea > Metallyticidae > Metallyticus > Metallyticus violacea. The sequence continues at coordinate 365,588,526 of CM060846.1, read as the reverse complement.
TAAAGATAAATATAAAACCGTAATTAAAACGTTTACAAATACCAAAGCGATCTACGCTTTCTATTTTAAATATTTTAAAGATAACTTTAATCTGAAATTTAAACAGCTACAAGTAGACTGCTGCTGTGTTTGCGAAGAGAAAAGCTAAAACCTTCCCATGTCGTAGATTTACGGCATGTAAAAGAAACTCAAGCCTGAACGAAGCGGCCTCTGTGCAAAATTTGTCGTCCATTTCACGCCCTGAATTGAATGATGACTTGAGGTGTTCAAGAGCGTCCGTAAATAAACCACATCAACAACACCTAAATGACACTTCAAAGCATGTCGCAGCTGCTGTTTACAGGAGAGGTAGTAAGAAGTTTTACAGTGCCTTGCAACAAAATAGAACACATGAAAGAGCTGGGAAAAAAAAACCGCTCTCTCGATTGTTTGTGATTATATGCAAAACATATCAATGCCTAAAGTCCCTCTCTAGGAACTATTTAACTATGTCAGCGATTTTGTATACACAATACATAAACAAATAAGGCGGTGATATATATATCACCAAGACCAAGCAAAAAAGGGCCCTGATGAGGTATGCTGCTCTCTTCCTCACTATTTGAACTCTATCCCAGCTCAGTTTGATGAAATTAATATATTCTATGATGACTGACAACTATTCAATCTCAAAATATTTGTTAAATCTAACAAATACAAACAAATTTAAGAAAATTGAACATTTCTTCCCGTAAGAGGTCATAGCTACTTAGACTAAGACAGACATTTTGCTATTATCAAAAGGTGTCTCCGAAAACATAACCGAAATAACACAATTCATCAACTCAATGAACTGAAAATTCATAGGCGTGCCTCCCTTAAATTCACAGTGATCGAAGTTGTTACACTCAGTCCTATAATTTACATTTTAAGAATTGGCAGAAATACTGTAGAAAAAATGCTGCATATGTTGAAACTTCAAATAAGGATCGAGATAAGTAAGTATACCTTGGAATTAGTAACTTTTAGCATTTTGTATACGATAATAAGCATGCAGGAACCGTTGTTGTTGCAAGATATTTGATCAATGGGTTAATTGGAACGCATTCATCCTTCGTCAAAAATTCTCACGTCAACATATAGCCCCCAAATGTAGTGATGTGCCCCGAAGAGAAACTAACATTGAAGGAGGAAAAAGTGAACGACTTGAAAAAAAATTCTCCCATACAATGAAGATAGTCGCAGATTTATTTATGAAGAAATGATAAATGAACATTCTGAGGTTGTGAGCATAAAAATACTTACATTTTTCACATATAAACCATATTAATATTGACTGCAAAATGTGTTTTCTGTAAAAAGTTCATAAAACTCTGTGTGTGATCATTTTCTTAAGGAAAATAGGTTGTTAATTTACAAATTACCTTAATAATTATAGTTTGTGTTTTCATTCAGTAACATGTTTTTTTATAGTTCATCATCTCTTAGCCAAGAATGTATTTTATGTAACTTTTCAAGCAAACATATATTTATGAAACTGCATTATTTGTTAAAAGGGCAGATGTCCCAAGGTAAATTAAGGCCCTATTTGTTACCTAACGTAACACCTTAAAATGCTATAATATACATTTTTATATCAAAACAAATTTTTGAAAAAAAAAGTTCTAAGATTCATATAAATCTTACTAGCAGGAAAAAAAGGCATTCAAGGCTTGTCCCATGTTATATTGTCACGGAGGTTCAAGTATCACAGGCTATGAGCACGGCGTGCATGATTCGCGTGCACATTTTTACAGTGGTGATTTCCTAGCACGTATTTGACGGGATCACTGAGAGAAAGAGGCAATCTAAATAATAACCCCAAGTCCACTGTACGACCGCTGCGTCCTCTGGCTCCGTCTTGCGACGTCATAGACACTGTACATTGCCTGTGACCAGCAAGCGGTCTTCTCGATCTGGGGACGCTACCTTTCCATCAGTGGCTCTCCAGTTGCTACCAGATGTTGGGTGGATCCCGTTTCATACAAACGGGAAAATTTCTAAGCAGTTACCCAGGATCGAACGCAGAACCTCCCGAACCGATATCCACTAGAGCAAGGAGACGGTCAATTCTGCAGAATGGCTGTACATACCTTCAGCTAATTTTGGAGTCTCATTCCCTCGCCAGAAAGGCTCTGTTGACTGTCTAATGGTAAATTAAAGGATCAATGTTTGAATATCCTTAGGAAAAAAACTGAAATGGTACCCGAAACAGCGCAGTGTTGGAAGAGGAGTTGAAGTTGTCGCAAGGGAGTTTTGTCTGATGACATTCTTTTCCTTTATAATAACGCACGCCCTCACACAGTCGCTGCAACTCTGGACTTTATTCGGAAATGAAGTTTTCAGTCTCAAAGTGTCCTCATAAAGCCTTAATATTCTTCCAGGACGCTTTGAGAGTAGAAAGATTTGAAAGTGACGAGGTGAAAGAAGCGGTTCATCTATGGTTGCAAGCACAACCAAAACATTGTTTCCTAGGGAATGAAGAAGTTGGTTCAAAGATGTGAAAAATGCACTGAAAAGGGGGCATCTCTAATAGAATTATAAATCTCAAAATTTTAAATTTGCTGTTACTTTTTGAAACGCTCCTGTTCCTTCGTATTTCCAGCTGACAGAAGTTATTAATTCAGAATAAAAATGAGGTACTTTTGAGTGAAGTTTATAGGTTGTTGACACATATTTATATCATTTTCTAGTAAGTGGCATGGCGTGACCAAAATGTTTTGTTTCGCTGATTTAAACAATTTAATTTGCTGTTTATTCAGGGATTAAGCCTTACCACTTAGTTCTTATATTTCTTGGTTGTGTTTCCAAGGCGCCGAACGCTGCAGATATCAGAAGGTGTGGAGCACGTGGGAAACATCCGCTGGGAATTGGCTGGTACGCTGTTGCTCGTGTGGATTTTGTGCTACTTCTGCATTTGGAAAGGAGTCAAATGGACTGGCAAGGTAGAGTCTTGTAGCAAAATAACCCAGTTTTAAAATAGAGAAAACACCGAAACTGGATATCGCCTGGCCTCTGCTAACACCTTAGTTTATTTCTTCTTGCATGAGCAAAATGGGGTAGATGATAGAAATGAATCGTTTGGTTAATCATTTTGTTATTCTGCATTTTATAGGCGATTACATATGTATTTTTACTGGTTTTTACAGAAAACTCAAATTATTTTTATATGCTTAAAGATATTAGAGTTTGTTGCATAAAAATTCTGGATTTTTAGATTCTATATGCTTGTAGATGCGTTAAATACAATTACTTTTAACAGATATTGCTTATCACCCCACAGCTAATTCATTTGATTTTATTTCAGTTCCACTCATGTTCCAAGCAGTTACTATTTAATATAAAACACATTTCTTAACAAATGGTAGGATGATTACGACCATACGTCTTTTGTGTTAAGGATACTAAACTTCTTTATGAAATAACAAATTTAAGAAAAATAATACGAAGAATAAGTGACATTTAGAGCTGAAAAATCTTCAGTATATCATTAATTTGCAGTGAGGAAATTATTGGAAAATAAAAGTACACTTGCAAAACAATTTCATTTGTTATTGTGGACCTTAACATCTTTAAGATATTCTGGTGTATGGTTATGGCATAAAGAAGAAGACATAATACTGGAGTTATCTAAATAGTTAAAATTAATAAACGTATTTCAGAAGATTTTCCGATTAAAAAGGAATTACCTGATTACATCTGTTTACAGAATATCATATGATAATCTTCGCTCCATTTGTTCAATGTTGATTTACCTGTCACGTAGCAACACTATCTTAATGTACGTGAGTCACATCTGTTAACAGAACATCATACTACACATTACTGTTGTTTTTCGGTCCAACTTTTAAATATATTAAATAAATATCTACTGTGAAAGTGTGTATACATTTTTGGCACCATCGTTATATATAATCAGATTAAGGGCACACCTGTAATCTGTCTCAAGAGTAGATATTTGCAGAATAAATTAATAACATCATGTTAACATTAACAAATACCCCCATAAAACCCGTGTTTTCTTCGATACTGCATGACTCCTAAGCGGCACCAGAGAACAAGTATTTTAACATAAATGTTCCTCATTGTAAGCTCTTTCTCTGCTTCGAATTTTGTCACAGAGGTTCTGACTCGCTGTGTGTGTGTATATTATTATTTTAAGATGACCAAGGTGTTTGCAAATGTTTGGAAAAATGTGCTTTGTGGAGTTTAAAGTTAACATGGATAATATATTTTATTTGGTACTGGAGAATAAACTAGATTTGATTTTGAAAGAAGGGGGGAATTAATTAAATGCTGCAATGAGTATAAGTATTTGGGAGTAAACATAAATCAAAATAATAGAACAGAAAGTGACATTAAAAGTAAAATTAATTATAAAAAAAATCAGCTGTATCATTGTTGAATGGAGCATTGTGGGATAAAATATAACTAAGGAAATAAAAATAAAAATATTCCAAATATTTTAAATGCACTAATTGGCCCTGAAACTTGGTAGCTAAATAAAAATTTGAAATAAAATTTATCAAAATTGTCTCATTCCTCAGAATATTCAAGAGTATAAGAATATGAAATGAAGTAATTTGACAAAAATTAATTTTCAAAAGTCTATATTTAATTGTGTAAAATACAATTGTAATGGTTTGGACATGTAAGAAAAATGGTCCAGAACAGGCCATCAAGAATTGTTACAAAACGATTCCGTCTGAAAAGAAGAAAAAAGTAGATCTGAGAGAACATGGTTGGATGAAATGTTAAGTGCTATGAGGGAGGAAAAAGTGGACTTTTTGAAATGAGTATACAGGAAAATGATGACAAAAAGGGAAATGTTTACGCATAGAAAATCTGTTTTAGGTAGAGGAATTTAGCTGATAATGAAGAGAAGGCTACTTTACGTGTTAGAGCTAATTTGTTTAAAGATTTCTTGCATCGTCTGTAATAATTTCAGGTTTCTCTTCCCTGAAAATAAAAACATTTTCTTTAAAAACACCCCAGAAATTCTTTTCACTACCGTTCATAAAAAGCGCGAATTCACTGCCCGTCATCAACTTTGATATCTATGAACGACGAAAACACACATTTTAGTTTCCACAAGTTTCAGGCCTGACCGTGTTGCAGCAGAATAATGCAGAAGAAGACATATCCTTATTTCTACAAGTTATTATTTAACATCGTTCGTCTTGGAGATAGTCATATGAGCAAAAAAAGTGCGGGACAACATGTATATTCGAAAGAGTCATTGTATATGAACTCTGTTCTGTTATCGTAATATCATTCAGTTTGTTTGTGTACGCTTTCGACCAATTATTAATTTTAGTAAACACCATGTCTTATACGTCAGAAGTGACACGAGGACTTATCGTAGAAAGGTGGTAGCAAATGCCGTCCACAGAGCTGTGAAGACTGTGGTGTAATTGTAGTATGCTTGTTAATGCTAAAAGTAAACGTGTAAGAATAATGTAAAATCGATTATATAACATAATACATTGTAAATGCAATATAAATCGTATTTACATGTGTTTTTGTAAAAATAAGAAGAAGAAGAAGAAGAAGAAGAAGAAGAAGAAGAAGAAGAAGAAGCTACACCTAGCCGTGTTACCTTTGGGGTAAAAATGATGAAAAGTTTAATGTTACATTTTTTCAAATTAAATCTGCGAAATATCTTCTCTTTAAGATGTAAGCTTATGCAGTTTTCTAACTTATAAGTATGTTAAAAATTGAAAAGAAACAAAAATATTCTGCATATGTGCCTGGATGACGAACTATCCAGCTACTGGTAAATGTATTCTTTCCCGAACATCATTCTCAAGGGGCACATTTTTATCATTTTATGGAACCAAATACTTTAAATACATACAGACTTAGATATATTTTATTCTTGTTAGGATTTGTATAAAAAGAACAACCTATAGGCTGTAATACATGAAAGATTTCTTTAAACTTTATAGCTTGTTGTTTTATCATACAAATTGTATGCTTTCTCAGAATGTAATATACTATTTTTTGTCTAAAATATACTTATATTTAATTTAACGAGTCATTTTTTTCGATAAGGTAATTTTTATCAAAAAATTTTAAAGATAATTTCTAAAATTGTCGTAAAATATTTTCTAATAAAGGCATAGATAAAAGGTGCCTACGTTAAGAGATTTTCAAAGCTTTCATAAATAACCTGTAACAATTTTAGCTCTCAGCTTCGCATCTATTTTGAGGAAACTTTCACTTTATAAGCACTATTTTAACTTTGGAGAGATAGGATATTCTGAATCCCCTTAAGTCCTCGTTTAGGCAATACAAATGAACAGCGGTAATGCTGGTAAAGCGCCGTCAAGGAAGATCCGAGAAAAATTATGACAATAATTTTCTGGATTCTGTTAGATGATTTCAAAGAGAGAGAGAGAGACGAACTATTACTGCAGCCCTCTACATAAACAACAAGCAGTTACTAAAGAAAAAAGATACAGTATGCTGAACCATGGTTCTCGCCTTCTGCACGACAAAGCTCCAGTGCATACTGCTCAAACTGCAAAGGATGCTGTGAAGAACAGCGGAGTCAGCGAATTGAACCATCCACTCTACAGCCCATATCTACCGCCCAGCGATTATCTTTCCTCACAATTGTAGAAAGGCCTGCCACGAGATTATTTTATGATGACAATGAAATGAATGAATACATTTTAGAATCTATTGCAACAAAAGTTCGCATTGTCTTTAAACGGCATAGAAACTCTAATTCAAAGACGTGGAAGGTATATTGAAATAATCAGACACTATATAGAAAAGTTACATACCTCAAACTAAGTTAGGTCGAAAACTTGTGGAAACTACTTCATATCTGGATATGAGTTTTTGTTTATTAAAATATTGAAATGTATAAAATCCTGACTGGTAAGTAAAAGGTGATTTCATTAATATAAACAGTGTAATAGAGTTCCAAAACGTCTAGTATAGCTGAAATAGAGCATCAAACATGTCTTTCAATAATACAAGGCTAGTCAAAACACTTCTCCAGAGTTTTACAATGAAACTACATATGCACTAATGAAAAGTATCAACAAACACAGTGACACATTTTAATTTATTTCAAAGATGTCCACCATAGATTTTTAGGGCTACTTTGGTAGCGTCACACACGCTCCAATTCCGCTGCAGATGTACACGGGTGCAACCAGAATCTTTAAATTGCTTACACCATGGCCCCGTTTCACAAAAGTATGGTCTAATACATACAAGTGTATTCGTGCAGGTTCTTGTAAAATATGGTCTTGTAACTATCTGTTCCACGAAAGAAATGCTACAATGGTAAAGTTTTAGTAAAAATTTACAAGTGACGTCATGTGGACATCATATAAAAGCAGGATGGAGGAGCAGCTGTTTGCTATACGTCTTCATACCTTGAATTAGGTTATGTCCACTCATTAGGGATTTTTAATGCATGGAGCGGATCATTGTCATTTCTGCAAAATGGGTCTTGTTTTTTTCTCATATATATTGATAATTTAAATACATTATTATGTATTTATCGACATTCAAGCGTAATAATCCACTTTGAGACGATGGTCCCATAAGATCGTTTAGGAAGATCAATTTCAGCCATCGAGAGATGGCAGAAGAAACGCGCTAGAAAACATTTTCGTGGCAAGTAGCAAGAACCTTTAAAATACACTAACTAAGATTTTTATATGAAATATGTATCATTTGGAACAGGAAATGTCAATATCAACCATAAGCCTTACTTTATTTGCGCTTAACGTAACTTTATCATTATAAACAAATGCTTATTTATTATTTCTTTATATATATAATAGACTTCATTATATAGAATGAAGTCTATTTAAAACACAGAGAAAGTAAGAAGTAAAATTAAAAGAATAATAGATAAATAGTAAAGAACTCAAAAGCAACACACGCAAAGCAAATTAAACTTAATAAGCAAAGTTAAAAGCAACACCAGAGGTGCAAACAATATAAAAGAAAAATAAAAATAAAGTTACACTATTAACAATGTAACAAATTAACAGTAATTATAATAGTAAAATCTCTCAGAAAAAGTCACACTTGAGATCGCAGATGTATTAAACATGAAGTCTATTTAAAAACACAGAGAAAGTAAGAAATAAAATTAAAATAATAATAGATAAATAGTAAAGAAGTCAAAAGCAACACACGCAAAGCAAATTAAACTTAATAAGCAAAGTTAAAAGCAAGACCAGAGGTACAAACAACATAAAAGAAAAATAAAAATAAAGTTACACTATTAACAACGTAACAAATTAACAGTAATTATAATAGTAAAAACACTCAAGATATATATATTCCTACTCATCATTATCATCACTTTCGCTAATACTTAGCACATTTGGATCAACTGACTCCCAAAATCATTAAAAATAAATTGTGCTAGTATTTAAAGTTACCAATGTTCCTACACTTGTAGAGAAATTCATACAAACTACCAATGCCCGACTAATACAATACTTTCGTGAAACAGAACTACGAAAATTCACTTGTACATTTGTAAGTATGGAGTAGTAAAGTACAAGTGTAGCAGAAAAAATCTTTGTGAAACAGAATTTTACTAATAACTACAATATATACTTGTAATGTATTAGACCATACTTTTGTTAAACAAGGCTCATGCCAGGTCAGATTTACCTGTCAGTGGATTTTTCCCGCATTCCGCTCGAAAACAACGCTGAACCGTTGTTGTGGCAATTTTTACCAAACGCCATATGGTGGTCAATAAATTGAACTATATTAAGAGTAAAATAAATACAAATTTACCGAGTTTCTTTGTGTTGCAAGAAAAAGTCAGTATTAACAAAGTACGGAAAGTACACTCTGAAGATACTTTTGACTAATTAAAGTTTTAGCATATCTTAGCGCAGCTAAACATACAGTTTGATTTTCCAAACGTGTTTCAGTGCAGCTTTATTAAAATAAGAAAAAAAAAAAAAAACACTTAAGGTTTACCAATTTACGTTTTGCTAACATTTAGGTGGTTTACTTCACGGCTCTCTTCCCGTATGTGCTTCTAACTGTCCTTTTAATCCGAGGACTAACTTTGCCTGGAGCTGCAGAGGGCATCAGGTTTTACATCAGCCCAAATTTGTCGAAACTCAGTGAATCTGAGGTAAGTTAATTGAACTAGAAATCAACTATGTTTAAGATTCTTGCTGTAACGTATTACAAATTTAAAATTAATTATTCTTAGATTCAGTAATAGATGTCACAAAATTTTAATAGTTTAGTACAATCGTAAAATATTTGACAGTTATACTTTATCGCATCAATTTGTTAATTTTTCAGGCAAAAATTACAGCTTATTATTATTATTATTATTATTATTATTATTATTATTATTATTATTATTATTATTATTATTATGTTAGTGTCAAGACATTTCCTGCTTCATGTAATATATGTATAGAGTTTTGAATGAATGAATGAATGAATGAATGGATGGATGGATGGATGGATGGATGGATGGATGTATGGATGGATGGATGAATGGATGGATGAATGCATAGATGTCTGCAAGGATAGATTGATGGATGGATGAATGAGTGAGTGAATGGATGGATGGATGGATGAATAAATGAATGAATGGATAAATGAATGAATAGTTAAATGAATGGATGGATAAATGAATGGACGGATGAATGAATGAATGCATAGGTGTCTGCAAGGATAGATTGATGGATGAATGAGTGAATGAATGAATAGATGAATAAATGAATGAATGGATAAATGAATGAATAGATAAGTGAACGGATGGATATATGGATGTATGAATGAATGGATATATGGATGGATGAATAAATGGATGGATGAATGGATGGATATATGGATGGATGAATAAATGGATGGATGAATGGATGGATGTATGGATGGATGAATAAATGGATGGATGAATGAATGAATGAATGGATGGATGGCCTGGAGTGAAGGAGGATACTTTCGGCCCTTGAGTCTTGCTCACGGCTGACCCTTTGTGCCTACACTTCCTATTGGGGCACCTCCGGAAGGAAGGAATGTGGAGAGGGAAACACCAGGCGGCCAGATTCTACGGGCGTCGCAGATGGGGTCCTTAACATGTTTCCAGATAAAATATCCTAATGCCGCTGAGTTCTTCGAGCCCATCAGAAGGTCCCCTCAGGGGCCCAATTTTTTGGGTACGGGGCGTAGCGACCCCGAGGCACCCGAGCTGCTCCCTCAGGTCCGCGCTTAGCGCGTTTGACTCCTTTTTATTTTGTCTCCATTTTACTTTTATCTTTTATACCTCCCTGCTTTTAGCCTGATGGATGCCCCCGTGTTTGACACGGTCAAAATGTGACTGGGTAATGGCGTGACTCCCGGCACTGGGCCATCATGTAGGGCGAGAGCGTATCCCCTGGTAAAGGCCAGGCCCGGGGAGGGGCCATTGCATGAGCTGCGAACTCCCTGTAGGCAATTGGGTACCTCTGTCTGGTTCCGGGAGGTTTGACCCTGAGGTGACTTTGTCTAGGCCAGGACCGGTCACCTGAGCCGGGGTGGCGCCCAGGGAGCAGCCTGCCATCGGAGACAGCTGCAATGGTGGAGGATGAAAACGCTATGGTACACAATAACCCACCTATACAAATAAAACGTAAAAGAGTGGACGTAAGAGAAGTAACAGAGCCGTCTTACCCTCGTTACTTAGTTATGAGTAGAACTGAAGAAGGCCAGTCTTTTATTCGAGTGAACCCTTTTATTATTCAGAAGGGAATTGATAGCATTTCTGGACCTGTTAAGTCTTGTACACGACTTCGAAATGGTTCTCTGTTGGTGGAGACACAAGCAATGTCACAAACTAACTCACTGCTCAAGGCGACGACACTCCACGGATACCCGTGTTGAGCAACACCGAACTCTCAACTCGTCGCGAGGAGTTATAACCACCAATGTTCTCGATGGCATGTCTGATTCGGAGATCCAGGGTTGTCTGGAAGACCAAGGAGTCACATCAGTGTACTGTGTACTGGCGAAGAAGGAAGGTGAAGTGCAACCCACCCGCACTCTCTTCCTTACTTTTAACCGAGTCGAGTTACCGCACAGGATTAAAACTGGTTATGAGGTTATAGAGGTGCGCCCATATATCCCCAGCCCCATGCGATGCTTTCAATGTCAACGCTTCGGCCACACTCGCATGTCGTGTAAGAGTGCTCATGCCACCTGTAGCACTTGCGGTACAGAAAGTCACGAAGGAGCCTGCCCATCTGATCCCGTCTGTGTGAACTGCCGCGGTGACCATCCAGCTTCGTTCCGCAATTGTCCTCGCTATCAAGAAGAGCGCTGCATCCAGGAGATCCGGGTGAAGGAAAATCTCTCCTTCAGTGAGGCCCGGAAACGATTCCAATCTCGTCAACCTGTGATACCTAAGACCGGTACGTACAGCGCTGTAGCTTCATCTGCTATCCAGAAGCGAGATAGCAGCACGCAGACTTGTGACTTGGTTTTCACAAAGGTCCCTGTTGCATCGAGCTCCGCTAAACGTTCTCCAGTCAAGCCCAAGCCTATTGTTTTCGATGCTCCGGCTATCAAATTTAAGAATTCGTACACTCGTACTGATTTTATGAAATCGTCCACTGACAAGAAGCAGAGATCGAGCCCTTCTCCACCTCGGAGATCGAGTTCACATGATGGATACGGGAGCAAGCCCGCTAGGCGGTCGCCGTCACCGCCTCTTTCCACCTCCAACCGATTCCAGGTTTTGGAATCGGTTGACTCTTCTCAGCGGGAGAGCCCTCCCTCTGAGGATGTGATGGAGCAGGATGTGCCCGCTCCGGCAAAACCACCGAGTCCCACGCGATTAAAAAAGGGACGCCTGATTCGTCCTGGACCGAATAAAAAGTAATGTGGTTAATTTTTTATTTATTTTATATAATTTTATTGATGGCTATCCTTTCATGGAATGTGCGTGGACTCCGCAGTCGAAGACCTGACTTGGAGTTACTTTTACGATCGTCTGACTCACCGATTGTGTGTCTCCAAGAGACTAAACTTCGATCACAGGATTCCTTTACTATCCGCGGATACAGTTCGGTGAGGTATGATCTTCCTCCCGAGGACGGCACCCCCGCGCATGGCGGAGTATTCATTTTATTCCGAGATGACGTTTACAGTACTTCACTTAATCTCCAGACGCCTTTACAAGCTGTTGCAGCTACAGTCCACCTGTCAGGCTTAAGTTTTTCAGTTTGTACTGTATACTTGCCTCCTTCTGCCACTGTGGCAACAGTTGATCTGGATAATCTGTTTTCTCAGCTACCGCCCCCTGTACTTCTTTTGGGGGATTTTAATGCACACCATCCTCTATGGGGTTCCGCCACGGAGTGTGCGAGGGGTAGCATTATAGCCGACTTTCTGGACCGTCACCATCTAGTACTGCTCAATACTGGTCATCCTACATTTCTTTCTGACAGCACTCACAGTTTTTCACACTTGGACTTATCCATTTGTTCTGCCTCGCTTGCTGTACATTTCACCTGGAACGTCATCTCTGATTTATATTCCAGTGACCACTTTCCGTGTCAGATCCATGTACTCTCTTCGAACGCACATTCACAGCGCACGCCAAAATGGCTCATTGATAAGGCGAATTGGCCTCTCTATCGATCTTTGGCCGAATTTTCAGGGTGTGAATTTCCATCTATCGACATCGCGATCGAGCACCTCCGTACGGTGATCATGACGGCCGCAGATAAGGCTATTCCCCGGTCGTCTTGTCACCCCAGACGCTTGCCGGTTCCCTGGTGGACTGATGAATGCCGGGATGCATTGCGTGCACGCCGAGGTGCTCTCCGAGCTTTTCGTCGCCACCCTACATCAGCAAATATGATTTGCTACAAACAACTTCGCGCCAAATGCCGCCGAGTCATTAAGGATAGCAAAAAGGCTTCTTGGATTTCTTTTACCTCTTCTTTTAACCGCACAACGCCTTCATCCGTAGTTTGGGAACGGCTACGCCGCGTTGCTGGCAAACTAAGGTTTACACCTATACCCGGTCATAGGGTTTTAAATCGAGTGCTCACTACTCCGATTAACGTCGCCAATGTTTTAGGGCGAACCTTCGCTGATGTTTCTAGTTCCGCCAATTACCCGGCTACATTTCGCGCATTAAGGGAGCATGTTGAGAGGAAAGGTTCCTCATTTGCCTCCGATCATCAGGAGAGCTACAACGTTCCTTTTATCGCCAGGGAACTGGAGCATGCCCTTTCTACCTCTCGACATTGCGCACCGGGGCCAGATGACATTCATGTTGCCATGTTGCAGCATTTACCAGCAGAAGGCAAAGCTTTTTTATTACGAACTTTTAATTTTATTTGGTGTAACGGCACATTTCCCTGCGCTTGGCGATTGGCCACCGTCATTCCCATACCTAAGCCTGGAAAGGACCCACATCTTCCTTCCAGTTACCGTCCGATTTCCCTCACCAGCTGCGTTTGCAAGGTGTTGGAACGAATGATTAACGGACGGCTCATGTGGTGGTTGGAGTCGAGGCAACTATTAACGAACGCCCAGTGTGGTTTCCGGCGTCATCGTTCCTCAGTCGACCACCTGGTGTCTTTAACTTCCCATGTAATGGACGGTTTTGTGCGCAAGTGCCAAACGGTTGCTGTATTTTTTGATTTGGAGAAAGCGTACGATACTTGCTGGAGAGGCGGTATCCTCCGAACGCTTCAGGATTGGAACATGCGTGGGCGTATGTCCGTTTTTATTCAGGAATTTATGAAAGACCGGGTTTATAATGTTCGCGTGGGATCAGTTTTATCGTCTAATTTTATTCAAGAGAACGGCGTACCTCAGGGCTCGGTACTTAGTTGCACACTGTTTGCCATTGCGATTAACTCTATCACCGAGTGTTTACCGCCAGGAATACAATCGTCGTTATTTGTGGACGATTTTGCCATCTATCTTTCCTCTCGGAGAACCTGTCTCTTGGAACGCCGCCTCCAATGCTGTCTCGACCGCCTTAACGCTTGGAGTGTATCTCACGGGTTCCGTTTCTCCGCAGAGAAGACCGTCTGCATGAACTTCTGGCGCCACAAGGAGTATCCTCCACCTTCGCTCCATCTTGGCCCAGACGCACTCTCTTTCGCAGACGAAGTTCGGTTCCTTGGCTTGGTGTTTGACAGGAAATTATGCTGGTCTTCGCATATAGCGCAACTCAGAGGCAAGTGTGAACGTTCTCTTTGTATTTTACGTGTTTTAAGTGGCACATCTTGGGGAGCTGACCGGACTGTTCTTTTACGTTTTTATCGCTCACTTATCCGATCGAAACTGGATTATGGCTGTGTGGTTTACGGATCAGCGCGACCTTCTGTCCTTCGTCGGCTTAACCCGATTCATCACCTGGGTATCCGTGTCGCCATTGGGGCATTCCCCACCAGTCCTGTGCTGAGTTTATGTGCGGAGTCTGGAGAACCTCCGTTGTTTTATCGTAGGGATGTTTTACTGACCGCGTACGGTTGTCGCTTAGCTGCGCAACCTCGTCATCCCACGAATGGGCCGTTTTTTAATGTGTCTTTTGATCGTTTTTATGCTGCTCGGTCTTTTACTCCAAAGCCCGCTGGCTTTCGTTTTCGGAAGATTTTACGGACGTTGGACATTGAGTTACCTGCTTTTTTCTTAGCCGGGGAAACTTCTTCTCCCCCCTGGATTTTAGCAGAGGCCCCCGTTCATCTCGGGCTTACGTCCTGTCCGAAATCTTCGACCGCAGCACATATTATTCGTTGTTCTTTTAGCGAGATCAAATCCTCTTTTAATGGCTGGAATTTTATCTATACTGACGGCTCTAAATGTGACACAGGTGTAGGATGTGCTTTTGTTTTTAATGGGGCAAGTTTTACGTTGTCTTGACGTTGCAACATCTATTTTTATGACGGAGCTTTATGCTATCTTTCGGGCGGTTTTATTTATTTATGATCAGGGGCTAGGGAAAAGTGTTATATGTTCCGACTCTTTGAGTGCAATTTTAAGTTTTAGAAGTCTGTACAACACTCACCCTCTTGTGCAGATGGTCCAGAATGCAGTTTTAACCCTTTACGACGCTGGCGTCAGGGTAACACTGCTATGGATGCCTGGACACGTCGGACTCCCAGGTAATGAGGCCGCAGATGTTGCAGCAAAATCCGCTCTTTTAGACCCTGCTGAGTACGAGCAGCGTTTTTATTTCGGGGATTTTATACATTCATTACGTAGAGCCATTTTTTCGCGCTGGCGCGAGGAGTGGGAATTACTCCCAAATAATAAGCTCCGTGAATGTAAATCCGCCCCTTTTAACTGGTCGACTTCTTCTCGCGCTGTTCGTCGCGAAGAAGTAATTTTAGCTCGTCTTAGAATTGGGCATTGCCGTTTTAGTCACTCTCACCTTTTTAATGGTCAACCCGCTCCAGTTTGCCCTCACTGTGACCACCCCTTTACAGTGCGTCACATTTTAATTGATTGTCTTCATCTGACAGCTTTTAGAAATAGCC